>JAZHYW010008934.1:0-48020 GCA_037355805.1 Ixodes ricinus | reverse complement strand
CCCTGTCTCCCCTTCTGTTTACTTTATATTTAGAACCTCTGAGTCTAAGTATACTGAAAAGAACAGACGTGAAAGGTTATAAATTGTTATCTCACGAAGTGAAAGTTCTGGCTTATGCCGATGATGTAGATTTTTGTCTGTATTGATAAGACAAAAGTATCGACGCTGCATTACAATTATCCCAGAAATTGTGTAAGGCAGCTGGAGAGCTGGTTAATACCTCCAAGTGCTGTGGACTTTGGTATGGGAGTTGGGGGACAACGCCCTCGGATTATGCAGGAATGGCGTGGTCTGGCGTGCCAACTAATTACCTTGGCGCTCCTCTAGAATGTGTTCGAAATAGCTCACGCTATCGGACAGAAAGTGTCGACAAAGCTTAAGCGCCGAGCGGACATGCTGAAGCCTGATCAGCTTTCCAAGTTTTGCCGTGCTACTGCATGCAATATTTTCCAGTTGCCAAACTGTGGTACGCGCTTCAGGTTATTCACTGTGCCTGAGGACACCTTCAGCGTTTCCATAGGATATTTGTGACCTTCATATGGGCCTCTTCATGGGAGCCAATGTGGCGTGACAATCTGTTTTGGTCTATCGAAGCGGGAGGACTAGGCTTAACCCACCTATTTGTACCGAAGATTGTTTGACGTTTCATGTTCCTCAGAAAGTCTTCCAACCCGTTCATTAGGACATTCCTCCAAGCTCAGTTGATGGATCTCCTTCCTGACTTCGTTTTTTCATCCGTCCATGTGGCATTGCCTCGACCTTTTGGTTTTCTTAAAAAAGTCGTAGAAGCTTTTGAGTTTTTGAAAGTGCGATTTTCTTTGGATTATTAATTTACTGTTTTCAGAGAAGGAGCTCTACCATAACCTAATAGGTTCGCTATTTCCAGACCCTTTATACCGCAGTCACTTTCCAAATAGTACAGACCAAGATGTTTTAAAACGAGTTCGCAGAATGCGTGTATCCCCAACTGCAAAATATATTTCTTTAAGCTTCATACTATCACACTTACCGTAAAACCATGGCTCATGACAAAATAATTTTAGTTCCGTGGTTGGTCAACTGTCGTTTATGCAACACGCCAGAGACTATTGAGCATTGCATTATTTTTTGCACAGATGCCTACCTTTTCTGGGATGCATTTCAAAGGACTATCTAAAAAGACTTGTATATCAACGCATACTCTATTCGTTTTCTTCTTGTGAAAGATCCAAAAACTTTTCCCTCTGATTTTTTTATATTTTGCTTGGTATGCATAGTTTCTGGAAGACTCGCATGATAGATATATACGCATAACCACCAAGGATTCTCAAATCAAAATTTATTGAAACATGCCACCACGTAAAAGTGTCCTTGATGAACTCGGGGAGAAGCCAAAATGGTACCGGCGTCTTGAAAAGTGCCTTCTGTTTCCTGATTTTTGATACAGCCTAGTCAGCACTGCGTACCCGAGGAGTTATGCGAATTTGTCTGAATTGTAAAAGTGCCGGTGAAAATGTGTCTGAATAAGCTTGTATAATCTCAGTGCCTTCTCGTTTCAAAACTGCAGCTGTGACCCATGAGCCCACCGTCTATGCTTCCATGCAATAAAGAAAAAAAAAAAAGAGGATCGGTGGCCGAGTGGCGTAGCGCACTCCAGCTCGGAGCACGTGGAGCGAAAGCTCGCGCTGCAGAACCCAGGATCCTGGGTTCAATCCCCACCCCTGCCCGCAGTGGCGTAGCCAGAAATATTTTTCAGGGGGTGTTTTGCTTCCCCGGTGAAACCGGAGGAGAAGAGAGGGCTTATATATGTACTCTTTACGAATATAAGAGCATACTTTTGGTTATTACTCTGCTCTTACGAAGCCAAAGACTCTTCTTATTTCCAGTATCACCCTTACATAAGAAAGTGCAGGAGACTCAGTGCATTCAGGTACTAAGAGAAAATTTCGCAATACATGAAAGCACAACAATTCCTGAAGACAATATTTTGAACATAACATGAAAACATGAAAAACTGACATATATACAGGGTCCAAGCGAGAAAAGTAAACTCTTCTTTTCGGCGAGCATAAAACAACTACGCGTCGCTGAACGGTGCAAACTCCGCCAGAATGCCACCCTAGCGGCCCGAGCAAGATGCCAAAGTTTCAGAACGTAGCATCATCGAATTCAAAAGTTATACGTAATTTTCTGAAAATATCAATAAGAAAATGAGGCCGCGGCCAGGAAGCATCTCCCCATTCATCTCCACGTACTCGCGAGCTCCGTGAACCGCCGTCTGCCACCAATCTCCCATTATAAATTCTGGATAATTACTCATAACTTTTGAATTCGGTGACGCTACGTTTTGAAACTTTGATATCTGGCTCGGACTAATAGGGCTACATTTCGGTGGAGTTTCAGCGTTCGGCGATGCGTAGTTCTTTTTATTTGGGTCGAAAAGGAGGGTTTACTTTCTTGTTGGGATCCTGTACATCAAGTGCGACAATAACTGTAGATAGCTTTGGTTGCTACCTCTTGGGAAATTTTCCCAGGTGATAGCTCTTATCCCGCTTTCCCGCGCGGACTACACATTCAGGAGAAGCCGCCGGCGATCAATAGAAAGGAGCGAGAGAACCCTCTCTGGGCTGACATGAACATCGCGGCGAACATTTAAAAGCGCGATCCCTAGCAAGCGCTGATGTGATGTTGAGGCTCCATGGTACGACTTCAGCCTTCGGAGCGTTGAGATCAAAACTTCTGCGTCTGCGGTGCTGACGGGCATGGTGGCCAGGATCTGCAGCAAGCCGTAGATGTTCGGGTACAAAGCGCTCGGGCAAAGGCAAGTTGTCCGCACCGCGGAAACGGGCTGCACGTGGCCCCTTCTCAACTTCTGTTCCCGGACGACGACTCCATCGGGAAGCTCGCTGAAGGAAACGAGCCCTCCGTAGAGGGTGACAATTTGATCAATGTCGATGTCTTTTTCTGCTTGGGCGATCTTCTGTGTCAGAAAAGCAGAAAGCAACTTAATGGTCCCCTTCTGACGTCGGTAGCGCTCGGAGTGTTGCGCGCGGAAATGATCGAGAAAGGGAAGATATACGAACACCCCGAAATAATACTCCACTGTGCATGAGGGGATGTTCATTTGTCGTTGACGGGCTCGAGGTATTTCTATTTCCAGATTTACTTCTTCGCAGAGTTGTTGCGCCGTCTGAAGAAGCGCTGGGAACCCCGACTCCCACAGCTGGAGGACAGCAGCCTCGACATCATCGATGTGGGCGATTGCCTGCACCAAGTCTGCTGTCGGGCACTGAAGCTGCGCTTGACAACTGAAGTGTAAGCGACAGAAGTTTGCCGCAAATTACAATGCTCACGATGAATGATGACGTGAGGACACACGTCAGCAGCTGGTGTGCCTTAGTGGCCGTTTCCGCGCTTCCTTCGTCATGAAGGATCTCGAGAGCTGCGATGTCTGCAGGAAATAATTCGACAAATGTTTGAATGGCTTCGTGCCGCTCCACCCATCGAGTTTGACAGAGCGCGTGCAGTCGTTCTTTCCTGCTCCCATGACGCTTTTGTGCAATAATTCTTTCTAGCACAGCTGTTCTGTGCGCAGATTTACGAGAAAATGTGCACACCTCTCGAACTGCTCGAACGACATTACGGATATCTGGCAGGGCACATCAGTCACAGAGCGCAAGGTAGTGGCTGAAATAGTGAGTATACAATGCCGCGGGATGCTTTTCCTGAATGACTGGCTGGACTACATTCAAGGGTCCAGCCATGTTATCCGCACCATCGTACCTTTGCCCGCACAGGTACGTCGTGTCAACACCTCTTTCTCTTTGCAACCCCATGAGCACAGACGCCAACGACGGGTCACTCAGGTTGTCGACCCCCACGAACTCGAAGAAGTCTTCTCTCAAGGAGCCGCCTTGAAGGTAACGGACGCACACTGACATCTGCTCCTTGCCTGAGAAAAGAATAAGCCACAATTAGAACGGCTCTGACGTCACTCCAGAGCCACGGCGACTTAAAGTCACTGGATCCTGGGAAAGGTACGCCAAGCTCCCTGTGTGGTCGCCATCTTGGTCCGTGAAATGAGCAATATCTCCTTGACCCCCCCCCCGTTCTTGGTGAGCCGATCTAGATTCACTGGTGAGGGGTAGCTTTATGGAGTCGTTTTCTGTATACCAAGATTTTGCTAACCACCCACCGGCGAAACAAGCGTTCACCTTCGTACCATCACCAGATGTTGTGTCGGTGCTTGGAGGCACTGAAAAATAAGTTTACTGTCTTGAAATACGCTAGAAGAACAATATAATTGTAAGAGATCCATGGAGATGGCCATGATTAATCAGTTGATCGCATACAAAGTGCCAAAGACTCTTATATTGGCGAGGAACGCTTCCAGTACGATGGTGCTTCATGGTGATCTTGGCGCGACTGGTTTAGAACGACCCCTTGAAGCTTCGAAGATTTAAATGGACCAAGACGGCGATTTCCATTTCAACGTATACCGATTAGCCAATCGCCTTGCGAGGTTTGGGTCGTCTGTATGTTAGTATCCGTTTGTGTCCGGCTAGCAGGTAGGGAAGACAATGGCGCTACTTTCCCAGGATCCAGTGACTTTGCGGCGACTGGCACCAGCGGCGGCGCGTGCGCCACCGTCTTCGGCATGGCGCACGCGCAGCCGCTTGTCTTCTCTGAATACTACTTGACGCGTATGTGCAGTGACCACAGCCGGTATGGGCAAGCCGATCTTGTTCGTAAACAGCGCGCAAGTCACGCGCTCGTCTAGACTGAATCTCACACGTTGTGGGTAGCGCTCTCAAAGGTCCACAACTTTAAATCAAGGAAACTCGTGTTAGGACCCTTTTGTTATTGCTAAACGCTTTCCCGGTTCGGTGGCCAGTGGGAACAAGCTTGCACATGCAATTAAGCGGCTAATCATTTTTTATTTTATTAACCTTTTAATTAATAAGAATACACACATAGCTCAAACTAAAAGACTTGCAGGGCATCTTCAAAAGCCACTACAACAGTCAACTTCAAAAAATTACCGTAGAAACAAGCGCTTCGTTTTTGTTTTGTTTTTCTTGTTGTTTTTTTTTTTGGGGGGGGGAGAGAGAGAGGGGAGGGGGTCCCGAATATGCGCCCCAATACGCCCACCCCAATTTATCACAACCGGTAACTTTTGCACTTTTCCCAGATGCTCCAAATCTTTTGAAATCGACTGATTTAATAGTCTCCGATCATTCCAAGATTAATTGTAATAATTAAAATTTAATAAATATAGTTTTCCTAATTAGCGCCTAAATAAGTGTCCTAACGCAAATTCCTAACGCAAAGTGAAGCACATCGCATTGTTCACTAATTGGTTCACAGTTGTGTCATGAATGATCCTCCCACAAGCGACGATCATCTCGTTCTTAATTTGAGGGTTGAGGTAAGTCGCATTCCCAGGTTCAGATTCGATGTGTTCTCTCAGAACCTCGTCACCGCCTTGCACTCTCATACGTAGGAGTGCACCAAAGTTCCCATCGTTTTCAACTGCTTGGTCCAGTTCCAGGCGGCCCGCGTCGCGGTGTCCTATCAAAGAAATCCCTTGCCTTCCACAGACAAGAACAACGTCGATTATTGAGAGAAGCGTCTTGTTCACGGCGATTCGCCGAGTACAGCTGATCGTGAACCGGTTCTCCTTCAACTGCTTGCAGGAAGTTGCTTGCAAACAGAACGACGGCTTTGTGGTACTCCGCCTCGCTGTGGGACTTGAAGGTCTCCAGCGCGCATTGCCATCGTGTGAATGGCGAAAGCACCAGAGCACCGAGCCTTTGATTACAGCCCTTTCCCACATTCTGTTGTCTGAAGAGAACGCAGACACCGCAGAAAGCCCTTTCTGGCATTCTGAGTACTGGAGCCAGGAGTATGACCTTAGCCAGTGCGGCTGGGACTTCAGTCTCCACTTGCCTCCAACAGGGAAGTCGTAGTTAGCGCATGATGTCCATGGACTCAATAGCAGCTTTCGCCTTGTCTCATTATTCTTGAGTTCTGAATTCCTTGGGACAGATGTGATATAAAGTTCGATCTTGTTTTCAGGACCATTGCTCTCGCTCAGGCAGGGGGATGGGGGTGTCCGACCAGAAGGTGTCGGCTCTGCTGGAGACTTTGATGGTGAGCTCGACGTAGCTGGTGGTTTTTATTTCTTGTTAAAAAAGTTGTCTATGGCCAGCGCGACTCGTTGAGGCGTGCTCATTTTTAGAACAGGCGCATGGCATCAAGGCACACGGAACACGCACTTAAAATCAGTGACTAAAATTACACAAAAGTTGGTTCATCCACTCAGTCGCACACGTTCGTCATCCTCCTTGGACCAACGCCTCCTCTACTTTAGAAGCCTACAAAGGGACTCGCTCTTCCGTTGCGATGATGATGATGATGATGATGATGATGGTTTACGGCTCTTCCCTTTTGAATCGAGCGGTCCCGTAGAGTTTGGGACCTAGCCAGTGAGGATTCCGTTATCCCCGTTGGTGAACTAGCATCCACCAGTTCTCTAATCTTCGCTTCGTGGCTTCCACCCACTCACGCCACCCTCCGTTAGTTATAGGTGTAGCGTCGGCGTTCTTGTTGCCGTTAGTCCCACCCGCAGAGTCTGCCACTGAGCTGGAAGCAGACCCAAAGCCGAGTGCCTCTGCCAGTGCGAGCTCCCGGGTTGCCTGTCGACACTCCGCTGGTTGACCTGGTTGCAGACCGGTGCACGACAGCACAAGGTGTTCAATTGTCTCATCCGCCTGAAAACACACACGGCATGCTGCAGATTCCACCGTCTGGTCGAAGCGTCGGCGATACACCTGCGTTCGCAGCCCACTCCTGCGCGTGACTCAAAGAGGAGCCGGCTGCCCAGGCTGTTGTCGTAAAGTACGCCATGCGGCGGCGCTCGCCTGCGACACTAACCACGCTACCCTTCTGGGCGCTGTAAAGGACTTCCTTAGCCGCTGCGCCTGGAGGTGGAAGTTGGTTCTCGCGTCGAGCGAGCCTTTTCAGTTGTTTAAAAGGCACGACTTCTGCTGACAACCTTGAGCCACGATTATCTGCCCCCGGTAGACAGGGTGAATGGCTTTCACCCGTAACTTTGACAAAAGAGGGAATTGAGCTGTCATCGGTACCTCCTTCAGGCGTCCGGCACTAAAGAGAAAGATGAACTGTCAACAATAATTGCCCACTTATGGGCTTCCGAGGTCCTTCTCTTCGGGGTTGAGAAGGATGATGGTATCCTCCGTTCGTTCGTGCCCTCTTCGAGTCAACAGAAGCAATTATCCTGTGTGTGCGTTTGTGAGTGCTCGGAGGCGGAGCCTGAACGTTTGGGGGTGACCTTCTGGGGGTCACCTCAACGTAGAATCTGGAAGAATAGCGATATCTTCCGAGATTCTCTTACAAGCCATAGGAATCGGCGGAGCAATTATCCTTTTTGCGTGTTTGTGCGTGCTCGTGGTCTTTCAACACTGCGATTTAGGCAGAGACTCTAAAGGCCTGTTCACACTCGCAACAGAGTACGACCGAGAGAGAAGAGACCGGTTTTTAATCCTCTTACGATGTATTAGGACCAGCTCCGCAGCAGCGCACCCGGTTCTAAGACGTCGCGAGAGGGTTAAAAACCGGTTTTGTCTCTCTTGGTCTTACTTGGTTGCAAAAGTGTGAACGAGCCTAAGAGTGAGCCGGCCTTTGGTGTCCTACGTGGATGGCGTTATTTTTGCCATTTGAGACGACACGACGAGGACGCGACCGAGCGACCTGGCGCCCGAACGAGAAAAGGCCGCGGGGAGGGTGGGGAGGGTGGTTCGTTCGAAATTTCGAATGACGTTCTGAACGCCCCCCCCTCCCGCTAGTGGCTATGCCACTGCCTGGCCGTTTCGATCTGGATGAGCATCGTACCCGCGTTCGGCGTGGTGCACTTTACATACCCCAGGTTACGGGTCTACTGCACTAGGAGACTCGTCGCCCGTTGAGGCACACCAAGCCCCAGGCGTGTGTGTGTTGTCCACTTTTTCGTTCCTTAGTTTTGCGTTTTCAGGTTGTTAACAGTTCAGCAGCACGCTTGCACGTCCTTTGTTATTTCTATCATTCTTGTTTTTAGTTAAGAAAATCAAATTAAATGGTACAATAAAAAAGGCACTCACTGAGTTTATGTCCTTCACCGAAAAACGTAACCAATGCACACGCCTCAATTTGCTCAAAGCATACAAGCATTTTCATGGTCGGTTTGTCCCTAATAGACGTGGTGATAACTAAAAACGCTCCCGGTGTCTCCGCACTTAAAAATAAATAATATTCCAGTGCTATTTGCAAGTGCTTAAAATGTTGTACATGATAGCATCTTAAAGGGATACTACAACGAAATTTCGGCGTTCATTTTTTGGTCTATATGTGTTCAAAAGAGCAGTATCACATGGCACATACCAATATCTTGTTAAAAAAGTCTCGAAAGGGAATTTTAAAACGAATTAAACGATTAGCAAAGAGCACCTGGTGGATGTCGCTAACGCCTCGTTTGTAATGCTCCTCTAGGAACCTTGACAGCTAGTGACGGAGGTCGTCTCGCCTCCGGCCACGACGAGAGAAGGGGGGAAGGAGGAACTCCCCTCTTCCCGAGAATCCCTTTTGTGTGTCGCAGAAGTCGCTATTGTCCCCCTACAAGATTATAGAAGATTAACCCGTCACTCAAAAGTCGTACAAAAGCAGCCGCTTCGGTGGCTGGAACGACTAGGCCATTCTCTCGACGTCAGCCTCGCCGTAGATTTGCTCGTCTTGAGACGACCTACGTCACGATTGCGTTTGATCTCACGTGCTCTAAGCTGGGCCTTCTCCGAGCGCTTGCCAGAGTGGGCCGTTTTTAACGAAAAATACAGCCACCAGGATCAAAATACAAACGTGCGATTGTCATTTATGGATATTGTGGATCATATTCAACCTATTTTTGAACACGACGGGAATATTTCAAATTTCGTTGAAGTATCCCTTTAAGAATCGTCCGACGCAAAAATTATTTCGACGCCATTCTTTTACGTGTGGACGTGATTAAATATATACCTTGAACACCTTTTTGCCCGACTAACGCAGTCACGGCCAACGAGAAAACAGAACCGCCACATCAGTTACAATATAAGTATATTCGTCGTACAATGCGTCATGGGGTCAGCTATTATCATCATACCATCTGCAGCTGCCGTATTAATCTATCTATACTAACTTCCTTTCGTGGATCTGAGATTGCATAAAAAGTATCAGCAACGAGGACACATTAAACTTTAAGATAGCTTTTATGTTGGAATATTATATTATAACTCGCTTAGGTCACCATTCTATCAATTAAGATTTCTAAAAATGGGTTTAAATTCAAAACGCATTTTAGTTTCATACAAGTTGTTAATTCATATGATATATATTCAGGCATATGCTCCCCATAGTTTAATAAATACTGATTAATGGAAACCTTGGTATTAAATTTATAGTTAGCGATTCAAAGTTACTGTAGCATTTAACATGACCATCGAAGGAATAACACCACTTACGTAAAAATGTTCTTCCGACATCTTTTGTGTCGCCCTCAATATGAACTTTATTTTTAAAATCGTGCGCGCCATCTAGTAGCCGCTTCGCCAATCACCCGCACCCGCCATAATTTTTTAATGTACTCTGAGCATATGATTGGACACGACAGCTGCGTGAGCGTCCGGCGACAACTCGAATCGAATCACGCTCTCCGGGCCCCATAGAAATGGCTAGAGCTCCTGCAGATCCGCGAATTATTCGCGGATTATCCTCGGATATCAGCAGTAAACAGGCGGATGTCGGTAAAAATAAGTCGAATTTGGCGGATTGCGGATCGGACGCGGATGTCATGAGCTGCAGATACGGATATCCGCGGATCCGGATCTACATTTTTTGCCCGGTGGCATTCAGTTCGCCGAAAAACGTTTCATGTACAGATCGTTCCGTCGGCATGCGACGTTTGATCGACAGTTCGTTTGATCAAAAACTTCCCGTGTTCGTTTTTTTTCTAAACCTGTGTCATTTATTTTTTTGCGTCTCGCATGCATTACAGGTTGGAGAAAGAGGGTGGCATGGTATAGTTAGGCACGTCTTAGTGAATCACGCGCTAGCTTTTAGCGCTCAGTGAACAGATACGTTGTCGACGAAACGCCACAGAGGCATCTGCCCACAAGACGAGCTTCCAGAAAACGTACAACGTCGACAAACCGTGTGTCCGTGACATTTATGTCCTTGAAAAGTTGTCCACGAAACGTGTTTCCATTAAACGCGTTTCGACGAAACGATAGGGATCCTAAGAAATATCCGATTCTCACCAAAGATTGCTTTAGTTGGTGCGCTCTATCTCGGCAAATATAATATCCACAGAAACAGTATGACTGCAGGGCATCAGTCGTCCCTGCAAAGCTTGTACTTTGACGGGGAGAAAGCGTAAAACTTTTTTTCGATCAAAGAAGCCTTAGACGTACAAGTCAAAAGAAAGTAGAACAAACCTCCCCCTCTCTACGAAAAGTAGTGTGGTCATGATGCGATAGACGAAATAAGTGCTCCGACACCACTAATTTCTATGTCTATTTGCTGAATAGCGTTTGACCAGCTCCGCCTATGGACGGGAATGCGGACACGGACCACAATCGTTTTGGTAGAGTTATATTATCTCTAGCCATCATAGTAACATGGTGGACAGCGCTGCGGCGGCAGGCTGTCAAAAATTAGTCGGGGGTCTAGTACACTGTACCATGGGTTATACATCGAGCATGATTGAAGTTGTTCGACGAAGCAGATTTTTAAAACCCGGCGTGAACGGTAGCTCCACCTTTGACGACCCGGCAAACGTTTTACAAAAGCGCAGCACCGGCGGAAAGTAGCGCAGCTCGCATCGAAAGCAGAAGTCGTAGTGACATCTGCTTTCGATTTTCTTTTTTCGATGCGAATTTCAATGTGAGCATTGCTGATTTCCCCCGGTGCTGCGGTTTCGTGAAAATTTCGCCGGGTCCTCAAAAATCGGGTTACCGTTCATGCCGGGTTTCAACAATATGTTTCGTCAAACAATTTTAATCAAGCACGAAATATCACCCACGTCTATTTTTATGGCAGCCTGCCACCACAACTGTCACAACGCGGTCTGCCATGTATGGATGATAGTGGCTGCACCAGCTGTACATTGGCTAGAGGTAATATAACTCTACTAAAAATATGGCCGCCAGTGGCCGCATTCGTGGAGCGGGCAAACGAGATCCAGCAAATAGACATAAAAATAAGTGTTCGACACCGAGCGCGAACCTGTGGCTCCACGGTTTGCAAAGTTACCGAATCACCAGCGCAGGCACATAGGCAGCCCGTAAGCTGCATTTTTTTAATGCTTAGAGTTCTAGCCAAGAATATCTGGTAGTCTACATTCGTCCGGCGACGACGACAGGGCCCCAGCAACGACAGCGGCCGCCGCGTGCTGCCTCTGTAGCTGCGTTTTGCATCTTACGATGGGGGTAAGGCGGAGGAAGAAAGGCTCTGTTCTCCGACCACTGCTTCTCCTCCTCTCTTTCTAAATACTTTTTTTATATCAACTCCTTTTTGCAGGCCTTCAGATTTTACGCGAGAGTAAAGGGAACACTGGTGAAAGTTTCCGATTCCCCGTGGGGCACTGAAGAAAGTGGTCAGTGCTGATTTCCATGAATTTCACTAGTCTCAATGTCCTTGTAACCTATGGTGGTTAGCAGGAACATCGCCATAAACCACGACGTCATCAGCGGGAAATGTTGAAACGGTGAGTTCATGCTGAAGTCGAAATAGGACAAGTTGGAGATCTAAAACGATTTAGAGAAATCCCTGACATGACGAAGTTCTATTGCATGCAGCACCTGAAAGAAGGTTGTTTCAGTATTCGAGCCACAGAGAGGTGCTTCAAACCTCTTGCAGCACAAAATGTCAAAAGGCAAATCTAACCTTTTGGGGATACCTTGAAAAACCGAAGCCTTCTTCCTCCGTGATAAGCGCGATGAAGGAGCGTCTCGTCCAGACCGCCCTGGAATTTATTGCGAGGGTTATGATACCGTTTGAAGTAATCGCCGGACGAGGTTTCAAAGACGCTGGCACAGTGTTTCCTTGATATTGGAGCTAAGTGTGGTAAGGCTCGACGCGGCATTACTACTACCGCACCCGACTACGGCGTCCCGGAATACGGCACGCATCGCCGACGAAACAAGAGAGCTTGTGAAAGCAGAAATGCGTTGAGTCGTTGGGTTGACAAGGCGCAAAGGCTATCCTCGATTTATGGACAGATGACTAGTGAAACAACTGCTACCTCGGTTTACCTCTGCACTACATGAAGCACTTCAAGTTGGTGGAGCGCACGCTTTGCACTACAAAACTCGACAAGAAGAGCAAGAAGAAAGATAAAAACATCCGATCTGAAGTACTCCAGGCGCTGCGGAGGTTTAACCTTCAAGACAGCCTCTTACAAACTTTGTGTTTGTACTGAGAGCTTGACTATCTCGGCACTGAGATCATTAAGGATCTCGGCACTGAGTTCCTAAATTGTGCCACATTCTCAACACTGTTCTTCAGTCGACAATGCTTTCTGAGCAACAAGATTATGACATTGCTCTTTTAGATTTTCTCCGAGCCGGTCAATCCTTGGTTACATTCCTCAAGCGACCTGGCCTGCAGTGGCGTTAAGAGTTATCGCTCTGTTGAAGTTCTGAAAGAGAAAGGCAAAACAAGCCGTGTCGACGAAATAGAGTAGGGTAATTTGTAGTGTCTCGTAAACTTTTTTTGTCCCTCCAAGGCAGCGAGTGACGCCCTGGAGTGATGACTTAGTCAAATCCTCTATTTTGTGGTTCAGTGGCGAACGAAACTTCTAAAGCACTTAGTGAGAAAAAGTAATGATTCTGAGCTTCTGCAGGCGGTCAAAGATACGTGCTCCCGATTCCTTCAAGAAAAACTAAAACTGCACATACAAAAAAAAGTATATTGCGTTGTCTGTCTGTTTTTAGCTGCCTCAGCCGGCGACGAGTCTTCCAGGAGGATAATAACTGCCGCCAGTGCAGTACAGCCGCTAGCCTGGGGTCTTTAACGTGCACCACGGAGTGGTGGTAGACGACCGCACGCCGGTACGATGATCATCCAGCTCGAAGCGGGCCGAGGTGTGGGGATTGAACCCAGGATCCCTGGGTTTTGCAGCGCGAGCTATTGCTCCACGACAGCTCCGAGCTGGTGTGCGTTGACCCACTCGGCCACCAATCCCCCGGAACTGACAACTTGCACACTGTTGCTATGTTTCTACACCCCGAACTAAAACGCCTGCGTCTGGTCCACGACTCAAAAAGGTGTTTCGTACAAATTCCGCCATGAAGATGATCGCAGCTGCCAAAGACTGTAGAGTGACGAGGGTAGATCAAGTCGAAGATGTCGAGGTTGTCTCGGCTTAAGAACACCCTTCGAAGACAGGAAGACATCCGAACGAAGGGGCACTCAATCTGATTTGGAGGACACCGAGGACGAAGTGGCAGACAAGGCAAGTGACGAAGTAGACAAATACTTAGCCTTCAAGAGGATTCAGGAGGCTTGATTCGATCTGCTGAAGTGGAGGAACTTGCGGCAACACGAATTTCCTTACCCCATCTTGCAGCTGCGGCAAGTGTATGTCAATCCAGCGACAAGTGCACCACCGGAAGGAAACCTCACAATGGCGGGTCTTTTAATTTAGGAGAGCCGAACAAGCCTGAGTCCGTCTATCGTTGACGATATCCTGTTCCCACAGATCAACCTCGTCAAATGAAACAGAGCGTGTGGTGCGTCGTGGTGCTTTCCTCTCTACTCTGTAAATGCTTGACCGAACTAAAATGCCATAATCTAATATGCTCTTATGTTAACTTTTACGTTTCAGTAAGTACGTGTCTGCCTATAGTCAGTTTTCTAAACCAAAAAATAATATATATATATATACATATTCTTTTTTGTGCTCTTCTTCTTGGCAGAGTGTCGCAGACTCCTAGGACGATCACTTAACTGCGATCATTTTTCCAGCGAAGCGCAGTGTCTCAGGAAGGCGGATCACTTTTAGTAGAAACATTATGAAGCAGATCATAATAAAATGGCATCCACCGCGTATTGTGACACGAATATATCTTTGCACAAAAATAAGCAAACAGCTTAAAAAGTGCTATCGTCATTTTTGTTTTAATTCACGTTTGTTTTTGTGATATACAAATAATGCCTGCATTATGAGTAGGCTGCGGCCTCATATTTTGCAGCTACGTCTTGAATGCGGATACAAAGTCTGCGGATGCCTAATGAATGCGGATAATCAAACTGTTATCCGCGCAAAGCTCTAGAAATGGTGACCCGAACGCGCTTAGCAGGCCTGTTATTTTTAGCGCCAGATGCCGAAACCTATTGCGATGACGACTGATATTTTGATACGTAAGCGGTATAATTATGCACACTTAATCGTGAATGCTCAATAAACAGAGCACGGGCTATACTTCACAGGAAAGCTGTGAAAAACAAAAAAAGCTGTTTTTTTTTTTTTTGCTGGCAAGCTTACGCTGTTTTTCCCACCAGGTGGACATAGGCGCCCGCGTGCGCTATGAAACAAGGTTCGCGCGAAGACTGTACGTATGCGAACCACACCGACAACAGCGCCACCGCTTAGGCGTGACGTCAAAGCCGAGCGTTCCCGGTATATGTCGTGAAAAGAAAAGGAAAAAAAACACAAAGCAAAGTCAGATACTTTATTCAAAGTTTTTTTATTTCCTGTACTTCTTCGTTGTCTCGTCTTCATGGGACGCAGAAGTACGCGTGAATCAGTGTTCACCAAGTTCGGTTAACACAGCTTCTCTCGCATTCAGCCTTGGACACGTGAGCGTTTTTTGTAGTACACAAGTTGTCCCACCTTCGTACGCATCGTCTTCCGTTAAAGCGCCAGTAGTTGCGGGGAGGTTCCGTGCAGCCCTTCTCTTTCATATGTCGTGAACAGCGGATGTCCTTTTGATCTGGAGCATAAACGTATCCGGAGCTTAAGTTCACCCGGTATACTTGCGGAGAGAGTAACGGCGACGTTAGAACGCCGAACTTCGATTGTCCCTCGGACTGAATGAACGGTGGGTGTAGTAGACCTCGAGCCAGTTATGGCATCGCAGTCTACCCACTATCTTTTCAATCGGAACCAATCGAAGCTCAGCGTTCTTGATATCACGGTTGCAGTGACGTTAGAAAATGCCTAAGCTCGGTTGCAACCACCTTCAAAAAAAAAGAGAAAGCAGACGGCAATTTTCGGCCCCGATTGATTGGCTCCGTCGACCCGTATAGACCTTTGCATCGCTTATCACCTGGGTGAAAAATGCTGAGTCACTGAGCTGTGGACGCAGGCGCAGTGTCTGGGAAACTGCAATGCAGATCAACAGCCCACGCTCAGAAGGCTTCTCACAACCCAGCAGACAAGAATGACAGCGCGCAGAAGGTGACTTTTAGCGAAGGTCTTTATAGTCGGCTGCCATTGGACTTGCCGAGGAACAGGGTATATACAGTTTCAGCTTCAACACAGAGTTTTAGAAAAAGGGCCCCATCGCATTGGGTCGCCAGAGCCACTTGGGACATCGGACTGCACATGCGCCGAAGTTATACGGATGCATAGTGGCGATGCTTCAGGCAGCTCGGAGGACTTAAGCTCTTTGTTGTTGTTTGGTGTTGTTGTTGTTGCTGTTTTCCTAACTCTCAAATAATCAGTTTTGCCGCTAAGCCAGAAACAGTCCAAGCGGGAAAAAAAGAGCGCAAAAAAGACGCGGGACCAAAACACAAAAGACACTAACACAACACAAAATTATAACTTTTTTTTTTTTTTCATTGAGACATATTGGTTTTAAATATAAATAAACTGAGTCTTGTATCAGCGCTGTGCTTGTGACTTTTGTGTTCTTTTCCTGCGTATTTTTTGCGCTCTTTTATTCTTTTACCAATATGCACAGACCAACCTAACTTCAAACCCGATTATACTCGAAGCTGTGCCTTCCTGCGTAATCTATAGCCAATATATTTATATTCCAATGGAGTTCCATAACAAAAAATATTCGCAGATGTGTGATCTATAAACGAAAGAGTTATTATTATTTGAAATTCAGAAGCGAATGGTACCATAGGAAAGGGACTCACCGAAAAGGTAAAGGGAAATCGTTCCGCCAGGAACCACGACTAGCGCCACTAAGAAGGAGAGCGAAGCAAAAGAACGTCTTCATGGTTTGCTTCTCACGGGATGAACTACGAATTGCGAAACACATTCACGGTTTATAGAAAATTAATAAACATCTTACGGCCATTAACAAGTACTTAGATCGGTGTACACGAACTTATGAATTCCTCGGATCCGCGTGGTATAGAGCGATTTCGACGAGATATATTTATTACCCCACGCAGTATTTAGAAATGTGTGGTTTTACTGCCTCCCAATTCTAGTTATGACAAAACTTTCAAAAGTTCCTCAGCCGCGCAGTCGAAATTGTTATCGTCCTGCCCTGCTCAAAAAGATGACTCGTGTGTAACCACTAAAAGTCTGAATGATAAAATTCAATTGCCGCAATATTGCTTCCACGCGTTAAGATAATAAATTATATACCCTGAGCAGGTTTCTGGCATTATTATATTCCGTTTCACAGTAACCACACCCAACCCCAAGACCCGATGGAGACATTCGAACATTGTCATATGGTGCTCGTCGTCTTTTGTGCGTTCGGGCATTGACTTTTTTGGGTGCGTGAGTTGTCCATTCGTATGTGGTAAAGGTTCAATAATGATGAACGCCCTCACGATGCACTTCTTAGGCATCTTCACTGAATTCACGGTATCAATTGTTGGCTGCAATATTAACGACAGTGTAACTCAGTCACATCCCGCAGAATTGGATTTATTTTAGGCTTACTTATGTAAACTAGTCACGCGAAAAAAAGGAAGGAAAAAGGTACAAACGGCGCGTATTCCTCCCTTCTACTGACGCACCCCCAAGCCGACATTATAAGAAGAGAGGAACGAGATTGTTTTTCTCCTTCAATAGGCGGACGGCAAAAATGTTCCGCCCTGTCGCTTCATTTTTTTTTTGGTTTTTTTTTTTTTTTTGGGGGGGGGGGGGGTGGAGGTTGAATTTTTGGTCTTGATTTTTCGAGCATGTCGCACGCGTTGTTTAATAAATGTTGCTGAGTTGATTGAGCTTCAGCGAAAGCGAAAACTGCCTGTAATTCCATCTCCCATTCCAAACGTGCAGAACATTTCGGTTGCATTGATACATTTTAACTTTAATTGTATCATACGAGCAAACGAAGCCGTTAGAAACTGCGAAGTTCCGGAGCAGTGCCAGCAGAGCTGGCAGCGCTACGTACACTTGGCCAAGATGGCAGCCTCCGGATTGCGGAAAGACGTGTCAACGTTGACGACGTTATGAAAACCGCGGAAACTGCGTCCAAGACGGGCATGTTTTGCTGCCGGGTGTCTGGGTACCTTCTGTGCCGATTTCGGCTCTGTTTTTCAATGACGAGTGCCAACCGGCAATCAAAGTGGTTCTGTATTTCTGCGTGTCAGCAAGTTAGGAGCAACGTCGCGATGGCAGTGTTGTGCGTTGTGAAGGAAAAACCGGAATTATCGCTGATGTGACCTGAGTGTTCGCGTATCAGTCGTGTAGCAACAAGATGCGATTACGCAAACCGTCGGGCATTGAAGTCTCTGGTCGTGCCGTCATTGGAGGGGATGTGGTGTCGCAAGTTGACATTCCGCTTTACAATAAAGACTTATGAGACCACTTAAGGGATTACCTACCAACCCATCGACATCCGGATAGTCATGCTGAAACTCTGGTCTTTACCGTAGCTCCTATCGTACTGTGGCCATTGCCGTCTGTGATGTACCTGTTGTCTCCAACCCGAGAGCTATTGCGCTCTGGGAAGAGGACTAAACAGTATCGAAATATGACGGAAAGTAGTGTACCACGCTTTGGAGTTTTAGCGTTAAGGAAAAGTAATAGATAAAAATCAGAAAGTAAAAACAAAAGTTGTATCTTCGTTTTGCTTTTTAATACACTGCGTGCCCTGGAGAAACTGCCCTCCAAGTGGTCCACTAGCGCAAGAAGGTTTCGAACTGACCACGGCGTATCTCTGTACACTTAACACCTGCCGCATTTCACGGCTTTGAGTGCATTCAAGGTGATAGAAAAACGATTCCTCTGAACGCGAAGCATCGCTTCCAGCTCAGTGAATATCCGCTTATTACAGAGATTAATTCAAGACGACAATTGCAGCCGCACGCGAACAGAAGCAAATAGAAAAACAAATACTACAATAAAAGAAACGGCTACGACGTGCCGTGCGGGGAAGCAAACGCATGCTTGCAACCGCTGTGGAGCAGCTTGTTGCAATAGTTTTCAAATAATTGCTGCAAGAGCGATTATTTTATACTAAGAAATTTGTACCCTGACCCGTTCAAACTACTCTGAAAGATAAACATTACTGAAACATCAACATGGCGGAAAAATTACTTATTGCTTATGTGGTTTACAGGAAAATTCGTAACTTGAAATCGACGAACATAAAGGGTTAGTGCGTGTGACAAGTATGTAGCGCCCCCTCCAGTCCACCCGTCGATGGCCGCCAGCCTCGGCGGGCAGCATTGGTCACCGTGCCAATGAACGCCGTGGAGCGCACGCCGCCCCGGTCAGTCATCGTCCACCCTCACAACCAGGCTGCAAGTCGTCTCTTCTCGGCGGGTGCTTCGGCCCCCTTCGTCCACGTTCTAGAAGGATCGTGACACTGGCGACGAGGAACCGTGGCACTGGAGGCGAACAACGTGCATGGTTCGGCCCACGCCGCCGAGAGAGTCGGAACACCGCCCCCGCTCCTGTCGCCATGCCGCTGTACGGGAGGCTAGAGCCGTTCGAGGGAGATGGGTCCGCCTGGCCAGTCTACGAAGAACAAGTCCACGTGTTCTTCCGGGCAAACGACACGCCCGAGGCGAAACAGCGGGACATCTTCTTGGCCAGCTGCGGGACCCGCGTCTTCAGCCTCCTGCTCGACCTCCTCAAGCCGGCCACACCGCACGTGAAAACGCTGGGTGAGCTGCTCGCCACGCTGCGCTCGCACTTCAGCCCGGCGCCGTCCACGCTTATGGAGCGGTTCCGCTTCAACAACCGGAGCCGCCGGGACGGGGAGACCCTCGGGCAGTTCGTCGCTGCGCAACGTCCATACAAAAATGGTCTATGGTCGTCTATGGAAAGTTATATGGCAGGCTATCACCCCCTATGGCCCTCTATGGTCGGCCATAGAAATCCATAAAGACAGCTACAGCCAGCTATTGAGACAATCTATGGCCCTGTGTCTAAAGACTGGGAACCAATAACTTTTCTTTACCCGCCTATAGAAAATTCTATGGCCACTGAAGCTAGATGAGGAACCAATAAAATTGTCTTTAATCGTCTATAGAAAATGTTATGGCCCTAAGTCTAAAGACTGGGAACCAATAAAATTCCTTTAGACGTTTATAGAAAATTACATGGCCCCATGTTCTAAAGACAGCGAACCAATAAATGTTTCATACCCGCCTATAAAAAATTCTTTGACCCCGAGTTTAAAGACTGGAAACCAATAAATGGACTTTACCCGTCTATAGAAAAATTTATGGCCCCGAGTCTAAAGACTAAGAACCAATAAATTTTCTTTCCACGCCTATCGAAAATCACTACCGGAGCTTACTGTTTTAGTAAAAACACTCCAGGTTAGAAAATTAAATCATACTAAATTACTGTAATGCCGGTGACAAACCATGACCCAAAATATGTTATCTGCCTTTGCAACGAGTCGTGAAAACCAGTAATATTGTTTGTTTGAAAAATCCATTAAAATACTTGTGCAACAATTAAAATTAATTATTACCCCCAAAAGTGAAAATACATTACACTGGCACCGAACACTGCAATCAAGCAATAGCTTGATATCAATCTTCAACACCAGTGTACTGCATGTCATCACTGCATTGTCAACGTAATTCATAAAAATTATTAAAAAGATAATTAATAAATTTTAGTTAATTAGCCTAATGATCTACATTTGCTTTTTTCAGGGTGTTGAATAAGAGATGGGGACTATTCCAAGAGACAATTCAAATAATATATTAAGTACGAGTAATATTCGCTCCGCCTCTCCGTGTTTTTGCGTCAAATGTTGGGTCAGCGGGAATGTCGGATTCAAAAATTAGACTGCCATATATATAATATACAGCTAGCGCGAACGTAGCATATGAAGAGGGGTCCGGTGAGGCGGCGCTGTTGCTGTTGTGTGGGGTAGTGTTCTGCTTGCGTTCTGTGTATTCTGTGTGGCTCAGACATGCACGTAATATCTACCATGTAGCGTTCACCAGGTCGAAGGTACTTGAAGCATTTTTTTGTTTAAGGTTTGCTGGCTAAAAAGAGGGAGCCGCCGAGGTAAGCCATAGAGAAGTCTTTAGCCAACCATTAGACAAGCTAAAGAGCGCTTATGGCTGGACAGCGATAGGGCCATAGTCCAAGCTAAAGAGGCCCATGAAGGCGACCATAAAAAATGCTAAAGACAGCCATCGAAAATTCTTTTGGCTGATTGGGCCAAATAGCTAAAGCCGACCATACAAAGAATTTTCCATAGCTTCGACCATAGGACATTTTGTTATTGGTACGAGGGCTAGCGAACACCTGCGCCTTCGGCGACCAGTTGGACTCGCTACTCCGGGACCGGTTCGTCTGCGGCATCAGCAACCCCGCCATGCAGACGCGACACCACAGAGCTCCAGGACCGCTCGCTGGACGACGCGGTGAAGGCAGCGCAGGAGATGGAAGCCGCAGCAAAGGACGCCAGCGTGATAGCGCGTGCGGCCGGCTCACCGTCGACGGAAGCGGGGTGGTGCGGCGGGAACCAGCAGCCGGCGGATCCCTCCTTCTGCAACCAGTCCAGGTACTCGGCGCTGGCGAAAGCGGGACCATTCTTGGACACAATAATGTCCGGCAAATCCCTACACCGCGAAGTCGCTTCGCTTGGCGCCGCAATGGTCGCGCTTGCTGGGATGGGGTGGTGACTGGCCGTTCCCACAGAGGCCCTGGTCCCGCTTGCACGTGGATTTTGCGGAGACCCTTCAAAGACCCGCTACATTCCTGGCGGCAGTGGACGCCTTCGAGAAAGTGGGTGGAGGCACCGGCAGTCACCACCCCCATCCCAGCAAGCGCGACCATTGCGGCGCTGCGGCGGGTCTTCGCGGCGCGCAGGGATTGCCGGACATTATTGTGTCCGACAATGGTCCTGCTTTCGCCAGCGCCGCCGAGTACCTGGACTGGCTGCAGAAGAATGGAGATCCGCCGGATGCTGGTTCCGCCGTACCACCCTGCGTCCAATGGTGCAGCCGAACGGGTGGGTACAGACTATCAAGAACAAGCTCAAGAAGAACCAGCCCGGAGATTTCTGGACGCAGGTGGCCCGGGTACTGTTCCAGTACCGGACCACACCCCATGATGGTCACTGGCCGTGCCCCCTGCGAGCTACTGGTGGGCCGGATGGTCAACACACCCTTGGACGTCTTGCATCCAGACCTCCGGTCCACGGCGCTCCTGAAGCAGCTGAAGCAGAAGCTGGCTGCTGACCGAGGGTGCCGTCCCGGGCCTTTGCCGGAGCCGGGAATGTCGGTCTACGCCAGGAACTTCCGTCCTGGCCCACCCTGGTCTGCCGGACATGTGGTTTCTCCAGCGAGCGCCTCGTCGCTACTCGTCCGCATGCCCGACGGGACGACCTGGCACCGGCACGCCGACCATGTCAGGCCTCGCTCCGGGACTGGGCTTGTACCCTCGGCCGTCGCTTCGGAAGACCGGCCCGCAGGGGGACCAACGACAGCACCAGTCTCGGCCAGTGGAGCGCCAACCACCACGGAGGCGACAAGCGTCGCCAGTCCTGTGGCACCAGTTGGACCGGTGCCACTCTCAAATCCGGTCCCTGCGGCTCCACCGGATGAAGCGCGACCGGTTCAGGCAGCGCCCGGCGTTGCTACACCCGGCCCGTCGACACCAGTGACCAGGCGGAGTACACGGCAGGCAGCGAAGGCCACCTGACCGTTACTCGCCGGGTTAACCTTCGCCGTCGACTGGCCAGGACTTGGTACGACCAGACACAAAATCTGTGTCGGCCGTGTGTATTGCTATTCATTTATTTTGTTTTTAGAGAAACAAACTGGGGGGGGGGGGGATGTGATAAGTATGTAGCGCCCCCTCCAGTCCACCCGTCGATGGCCGCCAGGCTCGGCGGGCAGCATTGGTCACCGCGCCAATAAACGCCGTGGAGCGCACGCCGCCCCGGTCAGTCATCGTTCACCCTCACAACCAGGCTGCGAGTCGTCTCTTCTCGGCGGGTGCTTCGGCCCCCTTCGTCCACGTTCTCGAAGAATCGTGACAGTGCGCTGTTGTTCTGATGATTTTATGTGCCGTGTATCTGTAAGCCCCTAATATATATGTTCAGCCGAAGCTTGTAGTATGGGTAATGTATCTACATGTGTGTATAATGTAGGTGCCCAAGGTCCCAAAGCTCAATGGTACCAAGAGTAAATAAAAACAATATTTTGGCACATGAATTGTGCGGTACTTAGCGCCACCTAGCCTAGCTACTTGCAATTACTGTGCCTGACCCTGCCATCTGGTGGCAATCGATTTAACCTTCGTTCACGCTTCGCGGTAATCTCCCCCTTACCGTGCAACAATAAGCCAAGTAGGCCAGCTTTGAATTAGCTCTTTTGAGAGCGGCTTTTGGTTTTGCGAATGCTTTATTTCTCCTCCGTGGTGTTCGGTTGACGAAGGAATTCTGGCTCGAGGAATAGAAAAGGTAAGACGTAACTGTGTGAAGTATCTGGGTATCGGTGGTCTCTGTCTCAGATCGCACTCCTGACGATGACAAGACTGAGCGACTGCTTCTGAAACGGAAGTTTCTTTACCTGCGGAGGAAGCTGGCTCTAGAAATAATTATAGTTCGCGGAAAGCTCGTGTTACACTTTTATTTCCTGCTCCTCCAGCCCCGTACAGTAGACGTAGCGTCCTCGGTAAGCCTTATTGACCTTGGTTTGCTTCATTGGGGGACGTCATTATGACATGTAGGCGAGGGAGGAACCTTGTTCCCGTGCTTTCAGGACAAAAGTTTTTTCCTTTCTCAATGAACATAGGTTACAAGAGCGTTCCTCTCATTAGGGAGGTCTATGCGACCCTTTCTTTTGAGAGTGTAATGTTGATAACTGGACTAGTTGGTAATCCATGACAGCCATTGCCAACACAATGGATATTTCGCAGAATCAGAAGTTTTCAAATAAATATAAAATTTCTAATTGATTTGCGTTCCACGATACCTCAGTAATTACAGCCCTCAAGACCATTACAATCTTTTGTCAAGAAAAGCAGAAATTGAAAATTGCGTGAATAAAGCCGATGAGATTCAAATAAAAAAAGACGTGAAAAAAGTTATGCGCACCGAAAAGTTAAAATGCTGCGTATTAATATATAAAGACTGGCATGAAAAATATTTCCGGCAAGCATTGCGATGTTCTTTGTTGTTCAGTCTCGATTTCGTGGATGCACCCAGGCATTGATGTCCTAGAAAGTTTGGGGCTGAATTCGGCGCAAAAGACGAGGACAAGAGAAAGACAGACACGGCGCTACGTTCCACTCAAGCTTTATTTGTGTTGGCATCCAGTACAAACACTACCGACGTCTACAAAACAGAATCCAGGAAAGAAATAAGACACAAAAACTAATTGGCGAAGATACGCGCACAGGTTACGTGTCATCCTACTGCATCCTCCCACTCGTCCAAGCAAACGCAGTGCTTTATCTTACAACGACAACGATGGTTTCCTTGTAGATTGTAGCCCTAATTTATTGTGGCTATAAAATGGAAAGTGTGACGGGTGCGGTATGGGCGCGATGATAAAAGAGGGGCGCGAGGAGCGATGAAATTTTAGAGCCCCGATTGTAGAGAGGTCCCATCTAAAACTATGTGATGCGTTTTCAATTGAATGGCGAATGCCTCCGGCTGAGATTGGTCGCAAGTTACTCATGTGCTGCACTTTCGCGAGGCGAGGAGGAAAGCATGCGGAAAGGCGGAGGCGCTCGCAGACGACCAACGGGTTCGTCACCTCCTCGCAGCCCCTTTTGCGAACGCGGCCCATCCACCAGGTGACCCCCATCTAGCAGTTGGAAACTCTCTGTGATGCAGGCTCTCTAAAACTTTTTGGGGGACCGCCGACTCATTTGCTGACTGCTACGCCCCTAGCCATATTCCCAATCCTTTCATTCCGGAATTTTCGATCCGGAATTTTTACCGCGGAATTCAGGCGCACGACCCATTTAACGGGTGAAATGTGCGCAATTCATGTAGTTGACAAAAAAAGAAGAAATACAGTCATACACGTTTTGATACAAAAAGAATGGTGCGGGTATATTTATTAGTCACGGGTCGAATCTGCCCAACTTCAGATTCGGCAAAGTTCAACACATGCCCAGGGGCGGATGCAGGAATTTCCTGAGGGGGGGGGGGGGGTCAGCTGTTGGTCAGCGTACCATATGTTTTGGAACCCCTCCCCCTCTCCCTCGTTTCACGCCTAAATTTTACACATGCAGAAATCAAGAAGGGGGTCAGGACATCCGGACCCCCCTCTAAATCCGCTCCGCGTGCCGAACATTTAAAAAAAGTTTGGCAAAGATGTGGCAAAATTTCGGCAAAAGTATGCGCACGCGCGAGAACGCGACAGCGTCATGGATTGCAAAATGGCCGCCGTGCGGTTAACATTGTATGTTGTAGTACTACCAGCGGTTTCGACAAAGTGCGGAGGATTCGACATGGTGCCTGTGTTTATTAGCTTTTGAGTGTTGTTCTCCATATTATGATCTGCGTCAAGGACAGAAGATCGACCAGGAATTGAAGCAAATTTATTGGGCAAGTGATAGATGATGCGATACATTCGGGATAGCGTGATTTTAATTTGATTTTTCCAGTGGTGCAACAAGCTTGTTGCAACATTGATCTGACGAGGAATTTAAAAAAAATTCCTCGTAATTCTAGGAATCCTGTTTTCGGCTTACAATATTGCTTTTTAATTAGCATCATTGCGCGTTTTTTTTATCCGCATAAAACGAAACACAAAGCCTTCATGGTCGACGTTGCATATCCGGCATTCCTAACTCCTTTCATTTTTATTAACGACCGTGTGTCTCCTAACATCAGAAATCGGCATTTAAAAAGAAAAAAAAAAACGAGGCGTCGCGAACATGGGATTGCACACGGGGGTAGCACGATTGCCCCGGGCACAAAATCCCCGTCACTAAAGTCCCGCGCCATTCGCCCCGTGTTTCAAAAAACCCTGCACTTAATGACCCCGTTCTATTAGCCCCCCGTGCCAAACTCCCCGCATTTGTTTGCCCCATGTGCCAAAATCCCCGCATTCAATTACTCCGTCCTGTTTGCCCCCGTGGTGCTGGTTATTGCATACGCTTGCAATAATTATCTGATGGTTTTATTTGTGCCCATCATCTGTTTTTTACCAGATGATGACATTGAGCATAGTGAAAGAGGAATGCAGCTTCAATGTTGCTTATTTCTTGCTGCCAGGAAAATCCCGCGACGTGAACGTTCATGCCTTCGAGCATTTCAAACACGCTCTCACTGGTTGCAATCTCTTTATTTCGCTTGAGCTCGTCCGAACGGACTTCGAAACGGCACTCATTAAGGACTTCCTCTTCGTTTTTCTTGGGACTCATCACCGGGCGTGTCACTTCCACTTCTCCCAAGCCATTTGGCGGAAAGTTCAGGAGTTAGGGCTCGCAAATCGTATCGCGTGGACACCTCAGTTGCTGGCTTCGTCAGAAATATGATCAAGCCACGCTTCCGTACCTCCAAATTTGGTGCGGGTTGCATGGAACAACCTGATGCTAGCTGCACCTTCGGACCTCGAAATTCCGCCTTTAATTCTTTATTTTGAGGACACTTGGATTATGGGTCATTTCGATATTCCACAGTGGAACCAACACGAGTTCGAACCGCGGAGCCCGCACCGTTCGAACGCCGAACGCAGCTACGCGAGGAGCGGACGACGCTCTCGTTCGCTCTGATTCGAGGGAGACACCGGGTCTACCCACTAATCCTTCCAATCAGAGCTCGGCGCTCTGATGACGTCACCCCAAGCTCTCATCTCCTCTCCTCGAATTCTTCTCCGTATAGCCATAGTTCATGTGCATTAACACGAGGCGAAATCGAATGTCCGTCGAGCGTCTTCATTCCTGGCACTTTTTGCGGCTTCCAGTTTGCCGCGGTGGGAACGCGTACGCTAACCAGCCTCACCAAAATGTGGCGTCAAACATGATCACGCAGTGAGCCTCGGTTGGGTAATTGGTACCTGTCTCGTAGCAAATACTGGTCGTAAATTTCGTGCCGCGTCTTCCATCAAAGAACCAGAAGGTGTGCGCAGGATTGAAGCAGCCGATCAGCGGGAATTGGGGCGAACAATAATGAGGCGCACATTCCACGTGAGCCCGGATTGACCACAAACTGCGTAGCCACTCAAATTTTGATTAGAGCTATCGCTTATACGAGCACGTGGTAAATGGTAAATCTCGAGTTTGATTTTAAACATATTAAACATCGTTTATATTAAGAATTCTGCAATATGTTTTTTTTTTTTGCGACGTGTTTACACTGATTAGGTACTCTTAGAGTCGTTACGAAGATAAACGGAGAAAAACAAAGGGAAAGGAGGAGCGAACTCCACATCTCGTATCGAGGAGCAGACGACGCACTTGCTCGCTCTGATTGGAGGAAAACAGTGGGTACAGCAAAAGGCAGCTAGCCTTTGCGTGTACCCACTATCCTTCCAATCAGAACTCTGCATTTTGATCTCCCCTCACGCTCCCATCTCCTCCTGTCCTTCAGTTTGTCACCCTACTCTCTTGAAAATGCCTGCGCGTCTACTTCCCCGCAAAACACTCAAAGTGGCAATCTTGTGCGGTCTTGGAAATCAACTCAGCAAATGATGAGGCGCAACATCTGTTTAGACCTCAAAATTTAGTTGTTGCATTATACGATGCAAGCATGACGCTTTGCATTGCTTAATGCCACAGCCCAGACTTCATCATTTAGGTCTAAACGGATGTTCCGCCTCATCATTCGCTGAGCTGATTTTGTAGACCGCAGAGATTGGCTCTTCGAGTGTTGTGCGGTTAAGTAGACGCGCAGGCATTTCTTCGAGTGTACTGAAGTACCGGGTCAGATCGAAACAATCAAAAACTCTCTTTCTTGGGTCGTATGAATCAGATATCTACGCATCCAGAAAGCTGATACTCCGTGCCAATGTGACGACAGCGTTGATGACGGAGTGCGAAGGCATGACAACGCGACGTTGCCTGACCTGAGAGATCAAAAAATAACTCATTTTCTTTGAGCCGACGTACACCTACAGGTACAATATTTGTCTAACTGATAAGTGGCATTGCGAGCGCCTCTGGCATTGGTTTCAGTGAAAACAAGTTGTGAGGCAAGAAAGAAAAAACGACTGTCTTTCTTGCTGACAATTCTGGTAATATGTGAGACAGCACGCCCTCAGACTCTATGAATTGCTGTCGAATGTACTAAATGTGCCGTACATTTGTAATAATGTTCATGTTGATGACACTATACTGCCCCACCATTGCTAAAGCCGATGTTCCCGTCGCGTCAAGCTCGCATAAAGAGTACGTCATCACTCTGATCTGCTCATCGAAAATGATTAGGCGACAAACTTCTTTTTTTTCGCGCACGGGGTGCCAAGTTTTTATTTTAAAGTAAATACGGCAAATTTATTCTCGTTAAATATTCCATTTTATTTTATTGATAGGTAGACTTTTTGATCATATATTTTGGGAAAGCTTATCGTTGGCTCTTTTGCTTCCTTCAGTGTTTACTACTTTGGTTTTGTTTACTTCTCGGACTATTAACGGTCACATATTTATTCCAACTAAGGCCCCTTTGAATATAAACTACAGTCACAAACCGTCAGTTAATATAACATGCATACTACGACAGCCAGCATGCTACACCGACACGAGCAGATTAAGAAACACAAGTGGTGGCTTATTGTCCTCACACTAGAACAAAGCATAAAAACGTCTTCATAACTGGCTTCTCACAAAAGGAACTGCTGATACCTAGGAGCACTCTCGGCTTCCACTTTGTTAAGAAATCTTCGGGAGCTATTATCAAGCGCATAAGTTGTTGCGCGCGGCCTGATGAATTCGTAGAATCCGCTAAAGTATAAAAATGTTTTCCGCGAGTTTCTTTTGAAATGTTCAGGTAATAAAAGATATACTATATTGGGCATGCCTTTTGACGACTGACTCAGCCACAGCACATTAATCAGTTTTATTTTAGGCTCTTTGTTGCATATTTTTGCTTTGCTAAATTATTCAAGCATTTCGCCGAAAACAAAAACATATGCATTCATACGAGCAATCTTCATTACCGCCATTCGAAAGACTCGTACAAAGGAACATCTGAAAATTAGTTTAATCAACGGACTTCAGACTTTTAAGTGGTTCAAGACAATCTACCATGCGCTTTACACTTATTATATGCACAGAAACACACACAATATTCTTGGGAAGGTGCGCGACGGCGACTTTAATACGATATTACTAATTTTAAAAAAAAATATTGAAACAGGGGGAAGAAGGCCATGCAATTTGTGTGCAATGTGACAGAAAGTATGGTAAACAACCATGGCCAAAACATCAAATACAACCGTACGTTGTACATTAAAGGGGCGGTGCAACGATTTTATGATTAAAAGAATTTGCATCTGGTCATTTTTACGTTGTTTATCGTGTCCCGGAGGATAGAAAAAACACCTCCTTTATTAAAAATGTCACGATTCCGCTGCATAATCGCAAAGCAAAAGTCGAGCTTTTTCCCCCACCTGCAACCCCAAGTGGCAGCCGAAGGAACTACGGCGAAAAGATTACGTGACCTCGCTCGGCTCTAAGCTGCAGCATAACGCCCGCTAATGTCAGCGGAGAGAGGGAGAGGAAGCGTCCTCCGAGATAGCACACGGGAAGCTACACGGCACTCCGAATGACGTCACTGGGAGTGCGACCAGGTGTGGCCCTGAAGACTGGGAGTGAGTTGAGGGGTGCCCGAAATGCCAATATTTATCTTTTTTTACGCAACAACTGGGACACGCAGGCGAAATCGGTTTTCGGTTCTTTACTTCAGAAGTGTCAGAGGGCAACTTCCACAAATCTTTGACCGAAGTCCGGAAATCGTTGCACCCCTTTAAGGAAATGATACATATTAGGTCATATGGGTCCTTCGTACACCGCTATGGAATAGGGGTTGTATGGGTGTGCATGTATTTGTTTTTTCAATAGGCACCGCAGGCCGGCTTAGTTAACTGCCTGTCTGTTTTTAATCATCCCATCCCGATCTTAGCGCTTTTCTTCGGCACACTCACTCCCACAGCCTAAATATTGCCACTGAAAGCTTTAAAAAACCCTTATGTTGGCTACTTCTTGAAGGGACCTTTAACGTATTTCAATAAATACCATGTACCCCGGCATTAAATTTGAACGATCATTAGGCGGCCCTGATCACTAGCATTTTGTTTTTACCTTTTTCTTTTTTACGAAAGAAAGGATTGTTGCAACAATAATAAGTAGGGTGTGGATACTCCGGTGTTCACATTGTTTCCCTTTTCAGAATCCAGATGGCGCGTCGAACAGCCGTCTTCCACGCCATCTGGACCCTGAAAGTGGAAATAAAATAGAGTTTGAACGCGCTGCTTCTAGATGGCGAAAGCATCGCAGGAGTGACAAGGCTCGCGGTCTCGGCAACACTTGATTATTCAGAAAATAGATTCACAAACATGATCGCCGTCGGTCAGAGGAACATTCTCCTAACGTCACTCAATACTGGGAAAGGAATTAAGGTGGCGATGCAAGCGAGTTGTTTCATGACTTAAGAAATTAGGAACAGCGCGCAAAAAAAGACGAAGACAACGAGAGTAGAGCACAGGACAAGCGCTTGTGCTGTGCTCTACTCTCGTTGTCCTCGTCTTTTTTGCGCGCTGTTCCAATTTCTTAAAACTGGGAAATGTATCGCGAAGCCTCCTTTCCTTCGCATAATCCTCACCCTTTCCTTCTCTCCACGACTCTCCCACACTTCCGTTTCGACACTAGCGCCGCCTAGAGCACCCTCTCTGTGGGATTGCTCGGCTGGTGGCCGCTAGAAATACTGCGAGAATGCATGTTTCTCGGTTGTTTTTAGCTTGTACGGTTCTGTTTTCGACAGTATTTGAGTTTGCGATCTCGACGCTATAGTTACCCCTGTGCATGTCTTTTTTATTGCCTCACGTTTAACGCAAACACGTCATTTTTTTCATGCTTCAGGTGCGCGTTAGATTACGCTGCTAATTTTTGCGTATGCTCGGATCGTATGAACATTTATTAAACAATTTTGTGCGAACTGTATGAACATTTATTAAACAATTTTGAACTTCTTAACAGATACCCATGGTCTGGCATTTGAGCTATTCATGTCTCCAGCTCGTTGCTCGCCCTCCCGCGGCGGAAACGGGAAGCGCTCTAGTGAGGGTCCCCCGACTCTCCTGCTCAGCGGGCACGGCGGAACTGCGCGCGATCATGGCTTGCGAAATCTCATTTCCGAATGCAAACCACGCTTTTCACCGTCCCAACGTGGTGCTGCAGCCGGTATGGGATTGTACAGTGCTAATCACACTTGTCTATAACGCGCGAGCGTGCGGCTTTCTCCGGGGAGCGCTAGACTGGTGGCATTCGCGGAAACTAAGCTAGTCACGTGGCGCAACATGGAACGGCCCGCTCGAGGGGTGTCCTGCCCACTCTATCAGCTGGCGGCGAACGCGGAAGGCTGCTCGCACGCTTTTTACAAACATCATTGCTCGAACAATAAACAAACTAAAGCATGAAGGCGTATCAACGATGTCGTCATCAAAAAACAAAAATATATCATAAAGCACTTTACTTTTATCGCTTATCAAGCTGGTATAAGGCTTGCTACTATGCAAAAAACAAAAGTATATCAATTGACCGGATTCAACAGGACTGCGCATAGTATCGAGAGAATCCTACAGGACAAAAGCACTGATCGCCGACAATGACACCACGAGTGCCGAAAGACGTCCGAACAAGGATAGTCGGAATGAGTGAAGCCGGGTTGTCCCAGCTGATAGAGTGGGCAGGACACCCCTCGAGCGGGCCGTTCCATGTTGCGCCACGTGACTAGCTTAGTTTCCGCGAATGCCACCAGTCTAGCGCTCCCCGGAGAAAGCCGCACGCTCGCGCGTTATAGACAAGTGTGATTAGCACTGTACCTTTCTAGTGATATTTCATTTTGCGGATAGAAGCAAGCGCTGTGCGTTTGCGTTAGGGTGGCGTCTCCACGTTGAGCGTGCGCGTCGTTCCCATGCTCCGATCAAAGACCCCGACCTCGGGCTCCGCGCACGCTTAGCGTGGAACACGGAAAGCTAACGCAAACACATTCAGCGCTTGCTGGTGTAAGCAATACTAAACTGTTTCACCGGCTTCCAACGCCAACGAAACGTGCTGCAGTGAGGAGACGCGCAAGCAAGTAGGCGTTCCTTCCGAACTGAGATTGGCAAAACGGCGGCGCGTAGATACGAACATATATATACATGTTTAAAAAAATATTTATTTAAAAAAAAATACTTTGTGTTTTGGGGGGGGGGGGGGGAGGGGGAGGGAGGAGAGGGGGATTTGTTCTGGAAGGATATTGGCGGCGACTTTGAAAGTTTTTCCGATTGTCAAAAGTCGCTACTTTGATAGCACCCTCTATTAATCTAATTTTACATGAATTTCTCACATTAGCAAGAATGTTTTGATTGATTTTAGGCTAGATTTATTTTAAAACTTGGTACTTGAAAATGCTGCAGTTGGCACCAGTGATGATAATTTGCACACTTTAGATTGTCATACTAGTTCGCGCGTTTAAAATTAGGTAACAAGCAACTATGTTAGAGCTTGAAAGATTGCATATTAAAATATCTTAATTTTGATATTTATATTATTATTAATACAAATCGCGGCAATGTATGCCTCAATTAACGCCAGGATCACAAAAATACGCCATTCAATCATAATAGCCATTACAGAAAGGTGTCATTTCGTTTTCATTTTAGCACACGAAAACCTCTGACATCGTTATCAAGATTGACAAACAATCAAACACTGGATACAATATAAACTCCTATGCGTCACGCGTTGCTTTAAAAAAACACGCACGCTTTTTCAGCTGCCTGACTCGGATTCCGTCTGAATTTTTGTAGTGAGAACATCGTTTCTTAATTCATGCGTTTTGTGAACATATTGTATAAATTGGATTTATTGTGTTATTCTTGTACTGGGTAAAATGTTAAAGCAATTAATCATCGAAATACCCAGAAACCCATTGAAAGGCCCGGAGTTCATTATTTCAGATGACAATTATCTGAGCGAGAGAAGGCAGCGAGAACGCGCAAATATCAGCGCTGATTTTTTCAATAAATAATATTTTGTGTTACCTCCAAGGCGTATGAAAGACCCTGTCTTTAAAGGGACAAAAGTTTTCGCAAACAAATTATTTAAATAAATAATTACGGTGTGGGACACATATTGAGTTATGAAGCAATCTGAAATTAAATCCAAAATAGAGATTACTTTCGGTCTCGCTCCACAATCAAAACGTGCCTCCTGGCGTAAATATTAAGCTAATTACCGTTTTTGTTTTCAGGTTAAAAAGGTGACTTGCGCTCATAACACTCTAGCTTCCTAGTATTACCAGAAATAATTTGTGTCGCTCAGGGGAGCCAGCACACTAGACAGGCTCAGCCGCGGCACGCATCTCCTACCCTCACTAAACCCTCGATTTTGGAAAACGAGTGGCGCCACCTATAGTGAATTGGAGTCGCGAATAGAGTGAAGGTGTTAGAAGAGGCAACTACTGCGCGCTCCTCTAGTCAGAATGCGAGAGTGCCATGTGTAGAAGGTCGGCTAGAAGTGTGCAGCCAAGATGAAAGAGCAAGATATAACGATATCAGAATAAAATCACACCAAAAGGCTCCATTGTAGTGAGACAATCTAGGCACAGTAATGAGTCAACCGACGTACAGCCGCGATTCACTTTGCGTTAATTCAGATAAAACATTGCCAACAAAATAAAATATGCGTGCTTTTTTTAACATTATTTGCTTTGCGTTGTCGATAGCAGGGCAGTTGGGCGGCGTCACAAAATCTGACTCACTCGATAGCGTTTCTCAACTTCGTTCGGCGCCAGTCGGCACCACAGATCAGTGGTCGGCACTCATGGTCTACCCGGGAGGAAAAGAGAACGAGATCAGAGACGAGCGCGGATCGCGACTTTCCTAAGGAGAAGCTCCGGTAACACTTCGGCGACTCGTCAGCTTCAAACAACGCCTCTTCGAACGAGCACGCGAATCCAATGCGCCCAACGGTCGCGGCGGCAAGCACGCCGGAAGCAAGAGGCTCAACATCCGAAAGAGACGCGGCGCTGGTTTCTACGTCTATTTCGCACATGAGATAACAAGAGAGCAAAGCTAGCCAAGTGTGAACACTGACTGACGTTACATCGGAGCATACACAGTCGAAATGACACCTGCAAGAGAGCAGCACAGCTAGAGGCTTTCAACTGGGGACACGAGCGTTCAAATAAGCTGAGATTTCAAAACTATGTCTCTTTTCTGCCCTTCGGTGTTTACTTTGATCCGTGTATACCAAAGCACTCAATGCTGCAAGTAATAAAGTCGTGTATACGTACAGTCGGGGACAAAAGTCCCCAGGACGCGCGAGCTGCGACTGAAACGCATTGCTCTGCCATCTGCTGGCGGGTCGCCTAGTTTCGAGATCACACAAAAGCGCATGCGCGTCCTACTTTGCCTGCAAACCTTGCAAACATGTGTGTTTTCCCGCTTTTCTCCGGCGCGGCGTTCAACTCGGAATCGGGCGCGTGGAAGTTTTTCGCTTATCTTTGTACAAAGATATCTTTGGGTGACAATACGCGGTGGATGTCATTTTAATATTATCTGTTTCTACCTGTTTATATTAAAAGCGATCAGCCTTCCCTAGACACTGCGCGTCGCAGCAAAAATGATAGCAATCACGTAATCGTCCTAGGAATCCGCGACATTCTGCCCAGAAGAGCTCAAAAGGAAAATATATATATATATATATATAGATACATATATATATATATATATATATATATATATATATATATATATATATATATATATATATATATATATATATATATATATATATATATATATGTATATATGTATATATATACATGTGTAACACACATGTATATATATATATATACATATGTATACATATATATATATATATATATATATATATATATATATATATATATATATATATATATATATATATATATATATATATATATATATATGGGTGATTTCATCTTGGGAACATCCCAAGATGTTCCCAATGTTTCATCTCAAATCGTGCCGGCAAAAAAGGTCGAATATTTAATTTCGTTGAAAAAATATATGTTATGGCGTCGTCTCTACAAACGCAGTAGCCACAAACCGCAAGTTCGTCGGATTTTTCGTTCTCGACTTACGAATTTTAAAAGAGGCCGCGGCGGAAAGCAGTGTTTTTCACATCCGTCGTGAGTCGTATGTTTTGCTCGATCTCCTGCCGTGGATTTTCAGTCCATATTATATTAACTTTTTTAAGCACTCTGTGAACACATTTAAAAGGCTCTAATACCATAAAATAAAGTTAGGCGTTTTGCTTTTTTTTGTAAAAATGTGAAAAACGCTTACTCGGTCAATTGTTGACGAATTTTGACAATTAAATACCACCGATCTACTTGGGTTACATTAATATTTTTTATGTCCACAGAGAGCCCAAAACACGCTCTTTATATATATTATAAAATGACTTGGCTGTATGAAATATTCTTTGCGGGACGTTTACGTTAATGTTATGCGAAAACCAAAAAGTACCATTTTTGAAATCGATTTTCTCAAAAAACGTATTTTTTTTTGTTAAAATGTAGATATAATAGTTGTCTACGCGAAAAGCAAGTCGAGAAAGTGTGTATTTTGTTTGTATGTTCTCTATTTAAGCATCAATAGTGTACAAAAACGTGTTTTTACGGCTCGAAATGGACTTGCGAATTGCGCGTCTTCACAAACTTGGAAATATTTCTTCCTTTTTTCAACGTTCCCACATAAAAATGAAATACAGTAGATCCACCCTGTTATATTTATTCATTATTTTCAATTTTTTTATAGGCGGCAAGCTACACTGGAGGAGTTCAAAAGAGAAAGCAACACTTCTTAACAGACCAGCAGGCGTCGTAAATTTTTAATGCGTAGAAATCGGCAGACGTCGTATTGATTCGGGGCCTTCATTGGCCTATATGAACGTCCCGCCCTTTCGGGGCCAGCAGATGACAACGACCTTTCGCGCTCGTTGTGTTAGATAGGACGGCCCGGGACAGTAAAGCAAGCCGCGCACCCTGTGTCACGAGGAGTGAAATGGTACGAATTTGTCGTTGACGCGGCCAAAGGTGACGGGCACCCAGGAGGAGTCGGTCAGTCAGAGTATTGCAGAAGGGAAAGCAAAGGAAGTGTTGCTTGGAAGGATGAGGACACCACGGTCTTGAGGCCCGTTCACACTCTTGCGATATGTTAAACCTGGGTTCCTTGCGACCTCTTAAACCTGGGACACACTGGCGCCATCTATTGGGTAGCAGTGTGAACTCGGCGGTCCGGCATATTTTTTTATTTCTCTCGCGCATTATCCTTTCTTTCTTGGCTACAAAAACTTTTGGAAACGTTATAAACGAGCCTTTCTCATAGGTATTACGCACATTCGACCTCGGAAATGCCGCAAAACCGTCGCTCTTGTGAAATGCAGTTCCACGATCACCGCATAGATGGCGCCATCTATGCGGTGATCGTGGAACTGCATTTCACAAGAGCGACGGTTTTGCGGCATTCCGAGGTCGAATGTGCGTAATACCTATGAGAAAGGCTCGTTTATAACGTTTCCAAAAGTTTTTCGAGCCAAGAAAGAAAGGATAATGCGCGAGAGAAATAAAAAATATGCCGAACCGCCGAGTTTACACTGCTACCCAACAGATGGCGCCAGTGTGTCCCAGGTTTAAGAGGCCGCAAGGAACCTAGGTTTAAGAGATCGCAAGAGTGTGAACGGACGCTTACAATATCGACGGCCAACAACAGTTCTGCCGGCCAAAACAACGCCGCGTGCGCGCTAAAACCGGCGGCGCGGGACAAAAATCCCGCAGACGCACACACGAAGATGGGCCGTTTTCGTCAGAGATGTGGGGAGATTTTGAAACCAGCCATCCGTGCACGCGTAAAACGATACTGCGTATTCGCCCAAGCTTCGAGAGCCCTATCTTTTGAAACGGCCGTGCTCTATCGACTACTGCTCTATCTCTCTCCGCGGAGATCCGATAGCACCGAAGGGTTATCTCTTTTGGAAACAGCAAAGCCCGGAGACTGACATTAAAAACATGCGTGTTGGTAAATATACTTGTGTTTTATTCTGCCCGGAGACTAGTTAGGTCGAACCGTCGAAGTCAGCCTCCTTGTCAACTATAACCGTTTGTGAAGAGTGGCCTTCTCCCGAGATGAGAAGTTAGCGCCGGCTGACGTGTTCTTTCTGAAAAAGGGAAGGGAAAAAAGAAAGTTTGAGTAACTGGAGTAACTACCTCGAAAGCTCCACTTCCGATATGAAGCTCGAGGCATGTTTACGTCTCGGTTACCTTCTCGCGCATCGCTGCTCGATTCTATTCTTCACTTTGTTCCGCACAGCCACTGTTCCTGCACAGCCGTCGTCGATGTGCGTAATAAAGTGAAGAACAGACTCGAGCATCATCTGGACGCCGTCATCCTGCCAGGCTTCAGTGTCGTGGGACTGGACTCGGTGTCGGTCAGTTAAGACTTTTTTTTATTTCGTGTGTTTTTCTTCGCCCCGCTGAACTATGTTTCTCGGGTGCGGTTTTGCCGAACGTTTTTTTTTTTAATGTTTCCTTACTAACTGTTTGTTAGCATTGTCTAGTTGTTGGGCTTATTTCGTCATGGCGTAGCGGCCTGACGGTGCTGTAGAGAGCGCTTTCGCACGCATTTGGTTGTGCCCCGTTTAGGGAATGCCCGGAGGAGTCGGTTTTTGTTCTTGCCATGTGCGGCTGAATTTTTCCGTCTTTATCATATTTTTTTTTGTTTTACCTTTACGTGTCGTCGACTACTTTGTCTGACTCTCCACCAGGCGTGGACCTATCGCCTTGCTACTGCTCGAACCTAAATCTTTTATTTTTTTAACGCATTTTTGTTGGTTAAGAGTTGGGTAATATTATTCTTATTTATTTATTTTTATTTCCTACCCCTCTCCGTGACAATCTATCCGTGTGTTTCGGACCATTTCTGTGTCATCACTTTTGTGTATTATGAAAGTGAAAGGCCATTCCCTGGCGATCTGTGCAATGTGTGGCGAACAAACCTAAGCGTTTGGTTTCGGAAAGAATTGTATATAAGAGACCAATGATTTGGTGACTTTCTATGTCTTAGTAATATGACAGCTAATAGCTAGTCATGCTAGTTTACAGTGTACGTTTTATAAATCGAAACAATACAACGACTGTGCCTCTTTGATATTGAAGGTCTACTAGGCCTGCTGATTTGATTAGATATGTTTCTCGTGGTTTCCCGCTCTTTTCAATACATAAATAACTATTCAATACCACAAAATGCGTTTATAATTGATTACGAAACGTAGACAAAAGAAGACTTTTTTTTTCCGATATTGAGGCTTAAATATAGAACATACAAACATAATACACACTTTCTCGACTTTGCTTTTCGTGTAGACAACTATCATATCTACATTTTAAGAAGAAAGATAGGTTTTATGAGAAAATCGATTTCAAAAATGGTACTTTTTGGTTTTCGCATAGCATTGACGTAAATGTCCCGCAAATAATATTTCATATAGCCGAGTCATTTTATAATAAATATAAAGAGCGTGTTTGGAGCTCTCTGTGGACATAAGAAATATTAATGTAACCCAAGTAGATCGCCAGTATTTAATTGTCAAAGTTTGTCAACAATTGACCGAGGGGGCGTTTTTGACATCTTTACAGAAAAAAAGCAAAACGCCTAAAATGTGGACTGAAAGTCCACGACGGGAAGATCGAGCGAAACATCTGACCCACGACGTATGTGAAAAACACTGCTTTCCGCCACGGCCTCTTTTAACATTCCTAAGTCGAGAACAAAATATCCGACGAACTTGCGGTTTGTGGCTCCTGCGTTTTTAGAGACGACGCCATAACATATATTTTTTCAGCGAAATTAAAAATTCGACCCTTTTTGCCTGCACGATTTGAGATGAAACCACCCCTATATATATATATATATATATATATATATATATATATATATATATATATATATATATATATATATATATATATATATATATATATATATATATATATATATATATATATATATATATATATATATATATATATATATATATATATATATAAAGCTTCGGGGAAAACAGCAACAACGGACGAATTAGTTAATTTACTAAACAATGTTGACTCTCACAAGGCCACTGGGCCTGACGGTAGACCAGGACGCATATTAAAAGAGTGTTCCGGCATTTTGTCTAATTTTTTATTTGTAATGTTTGATAACTCATTATCAAGTGGTAAATTACCAAATGAATGGAAAACAGCTCACGTTGTTCCTGTCCACAAAAGCGGTAAAAAAATAGGGTAGAAAACTATAGAGCAATCTCTCTTCTTGTGTGTGCTCGAAAGTTTTAGAACATATAATCTACAGCCACCTGATAAAACATCTCGACAGAAACAGCTTTTTTATTCCTTATCAACATGGCTTCCGAAGCGGTTTATCGTGCGATACCCAGCTGATCGACTTTTATCACAACATTTCTTCTTTTTTTTTGATAAAGGCGTGCAAGTAGACTGCGTTTTCTTAGATTTTCAGAAAGCCTTTGACAAGGTCCCCCATAAATTGATCCTATACAAATTAAAATTTTTGAATATCCCTGAAAATATTATTAACTGGCTTACTGATTTTCTTACCAATAGAAGACAGGCTGTTTTAGTTAACGGGAAAACATCGTCGTATTTAGAAGTAACATCAGGGGTCCCCCAGGGATCAGTGCTAGGTCCGCTTTTATTCCTAATATATATAAATGACATTTCTACACACATTACGTCAAGCATTCGTTTTTATGCAGACGATTGCGTCTTATACCGCAAAATAAAGACACATTCAGACGGTCTAGAGCTACAGGAAAATATTGATCGCCTTACAAGATGGTGCGAAATATGGAAAGTGAATTTAAATATTCCCAAATGCAATCACATAACATTTACCAGAAAACGACAACCTGTTCCTTTTAGCTATTCAATTAATGGCGCCCCACTGCAAAAGGTGGACAAGGTCAAATATTTAGGCGTTAAGTTTTCGGAAAACCTATCGTGGAGCGCGCATGTAGACTACATGACGGTCAAAGCTAACCGTGTGCTAAATTTCTTGAGGAAGAATTTTCACGATTGTCCTTCCAATTTAAAAGAACACCCTTTTTCTTTCTAATGTGAGGCCTATTTTAGAATACGCCTGCGTGCTCTGGGGCCCTAAAATACGCTATATAAAACAGAAAATTGAACAAATCCAGAGCAAAGCTGCTAGGTTCGTTACAAAAAATTACAATTTCAAACAAAGTGTTACTGCCCTAAAACGTCAATTAGACTGGGAACCTCTGAACTCTAGGAGACGCCGCCTCCGTTTAAAAATTTTACATAGGCTCTATCATGATCAACCAGGGCTGGATAAAATTAAATTCATTGAACTGCCACAATTTGTGTCACGCAGATTAGATCATTCCAAAAAAATCAGAGAATTTTCAGCTAGGACTAATATATTCAAATTCTCATTTTTCCCCAATACCGTTAAACAATGGAACGAATTGCCAGAGGAAACTATTTCAATTCCATCGTCTGATAATTTTTTTGATAAACTGTCACGTGGTAGCTGGGAATAAGGAAAGTGAATTTTCTCTTTGTGAATGTGTGTTCAGAATGCTTAGCCTGTAACACTGTGCTTTGTGTCTTCATACCTTTACTTGTACGGAAAATAATATTGGTGGCTAAAGGTAAATACCATTGTGGATCCATTTGTTAAAGTGTTATAATTTTGCAACACAATTTTTATTGTGAACTTGTTTGTGTTTTTCCGTGTGTTTCTGTATTTCACGACTGTAATTCTCGTGAAAATGTAACCTCACACCTCCCCCCCCCTGCAATAATGCCTCTTGGCGCTGCGGGGTAAAATGTAATAAATAATAAATAAAAAAAATATTCTTCGACGTTTCGGCCGGAGTCCGGCCGAAACGTCGAAGAATAAATCGTCCGTTGTTGCTGTTTTCACCGAAGGTTTTTTCTTTCCAGTTATATATATATATATATATATATATATATATATATATATATATATATATATATATATATATATATATATATATCGGTGGTTTCATTTGAAATCGAACACGCTTGTCGGGGTGGGTCTTTCGATTTTTTTTAAAAAATATATGTAATTGCCCCATTTCTGGAAAGAACAAAACCGCTTTTCAAAATTTAAAAAAAAATATTTCGCGTCACAAAAAATTATTGAGTGGAGCAGGGTGAAAATCTGTTTTTTACTCCGTGATTTTTCTACCCAGTTCTGTACGCTGGTATAAATACGGGAAGCATACAAAACTCACAGTAATTTTTTGTGCTCTTGTATGTTTTTTCGACTATTTTTGTGTTGAAAGGAAAATAATTTTGTATTTGTGTTTATTGAGGTAAAAAATGCCAAACATCGTCTCTTTGACAATCTCGTGACATCTTCAGAGCCTTCTAACTTATGAGTTATTATATTTGTCGCTTACCAAATACTATGCGGGTGTAGCCCTATACATGGGCTATCGACGGGAATAAGTTTAGTTTATTTTATTTTCACTGAATTATTTATATAAAATTTGAAATATCGTCGAAAATGAAATTTACCGATATTTTGAACCCACTTTATGAAAAAAGGCCATTTTTTATTTCGTTCAATTTTTTTATTATTGCTGCCGATCATATGACATTTCAATTGGCTTGATGCGATTTCCCCTTTTTTTGTTGTATCTTCTCTAGAAGTGATCAAAATCGCTCCCACGTGACAATACGGTGACAACTTCAGAGCCTTGTAACTCATGAGTTATTTTATTTGTCGCTTACCAAATACTATGCGGGTGTAGCCCTATACATAGAATAACGACGGGCATAAGTTTAGTTTATTTTATTTTTAGAAAATTTTTATATAAAATTTGAAATATCGTCGAAAATGAAATTAACCGATATTTTGAACCCACTTTATCGAAAAAAGCCATTTTTTTATTTCTTTCAATTTTTTTTATTATTGCTGCCAATGATATGAACTTTCAATTGGATTGATGGGATTTCCCCTTTTTTTGTTGTATCTTCTCTAGAAATGATCAAAATCGCTCCCGCTTTCTCATAACGGCCAAACACAGTTTCCGCAGGTCGGCTTCGCTGCAAAGACTAAACTGCTTATTTTTGTGTTCAAATGCAGCGGGTAAATTCATTTTGGTTGAGAACACACGTGCTTGGCTGCATATTGTATTTTCTTAATTTTTAATGATGGCAACTGACATTCTTTAGTCTGATAGTTAGCGGTGCAGCGGATGTTTCATTACCTTTATTTATTCCCGAACCAAAACTATGTGTGCCTAGCCAAAGCAAATCTGCCGTAGCCACTTAAAATAAAATCGTCAAATCGCTTTTCTGTATTCCAGAAGGCTGTACAATCTTTGCATTAAGCTCGGTGTGACAAAGTGGAGAAACTAAAAGTCTACAGAGACATTGACTGCTTTCGCTGCCTTCTGTGCATGTGGGAATCGTTGCTCCTTGGCATCAGAGATATCGATCAGTCTTGAACAAAACCCAACACTTTTATTGTTAACTGCACACTCGTTCAAACAGAAGGGCCACCGTCTCGGGTTCACCGCTCGCTCGCTTTGGCTCCAGTTTTCGTTCTGTCGGTCTCGACTTACCACGCTGTTGAACTTCTCGGCTGCATCCGACCGCTACGGTACAAAGTTCAGCTCGCCCCCGCGCTCGATCGTCTCCGCAGAGGCAAGCCGATGCCGTTGTCAAAAAGTTCCAATATTGCGTTGCTCGTGAACTGGACTATTTAAAGCACAACAACATATTGTTTTACAAGTGCATCCTAAATATATTAGCGTTAATTAATAAAAGTGTCTATTTATCGCCAATTTGCTGTTTGTGTTCTGTAAAAAAATGTCTTCGGTTTATGTAAACTCTGTCCGTTTTCTTCACTTTTGTTTTGCAAACTGATTTTCCTTCTAAAAGAGGGGCATGTGATATTACATATTTTTATATACACGCTGACAATAAAGAAAAGGCAATTACAAGGTTATTTGAACGCACGCGACAAGACACATCATGGATTGGCGCCCGTGCCGGATGCTTCCTGGGTGTAACGGAGATGGGCCTATAGCGCGAAGAACCGGGCGTGCTGTACGTGCCTTACAAGCTGTGTATAGCACAAACAGATATATGACCCCGGTCTGGCTACATGAAGAGCTCGTTCCGCTTTCTCCGCCCTTTGTGCCCTGGCTTTAGACATCGGATAATGGAACAACCGCTGCACCGCTAACTATCAGACTAAAGAATGTCAGTTGCCATTATTAAAAATTTAGAAAATACAATATGCAGCCAAGCACGAGTGTTCTCAATGAAAATGAATTTACCCGCGGCATTTGAACACAAAAATAAGCAGTTTAGTCTTTGCAGCGAAGCCGACCTGCGGAAACAGTGTTTGGCCGTTATGAGAAAGCGGGAGCGATTTCGATCATTTCTAGAGAAGATACAACAAAAAAGGGGAAATACCATCAATCCAATTGAAAGTTCATATCATTGGCAGCAATAATAAAAAAAATTGAAAGAAATAAAAAAATGGCTTTTTTCGATAAAGTGGGTTCAAAATATCGGTTATTTTCATTTTCGACGATATTTCAAATTTTATATAAAAAATTTTCTAAAAATAAAATAAACTAAACTTATGCCCGTCGTTATTCCATGTATAGGGCTACACCCGCATAGTATTTGGTAAGCGATAAATAAAATAACTCATGAGTTACAAGGCTCTGAAGTTGTCACCGTATTGTCACGTGGGAGCGAATTTGATCACTTCTAGAGAAGATACAACGAAAAAGGGGAAATCGCATCAAGCCAATTGAAATGTCATATGATCGGCAGCAATAATAAAAAAATTGAACGAAATAAAAAATGGCCTTTTTTCATAAAGTGGGTTCAAAATATCGGTAAATTTCATTTTCGACGATATTTCAAATTTTATATAAATAATTCAGTGAAAATAAAATAAACTAAACTTATTCCCGTCGATAGCCCATGTATAGGGATACACCCGCATAGTATTTGGTAAGCGACAAATATAATAACTCATAAGTTACAAGGCTCTGAAGATGTCACGAGATTGTCAAAGAGACGATGTTTGGCATTTTTACCTCAATAAACACAAATACAAAATTATTTTCCTTTCAACACAAAAATAGTCGAAATAACATACAAGAGCACAAAAAATTACTGTGAGTTTTGTATGCTTCCCGTATTTATATCTGCGTACAGAACTGAGTAGAAAAATTACGGAGTAAAAAACAGATTTTCACCCTGCTCCACTCAATAATTGTTTGTGACGCGAAATATTTTTTTTAATTTTGAAAAGCGGTTTTGTTCTTTCCAGAAATGAAGCAATTACATATATTTAAAAAAAAAAAAACGAAAGACCCACCCCGACAAGCGTGTTCGATTTCATATGAAACCACCCTTATATATATATATATATATATATATATATATATATATATATATATATATATATATATATATATATATATATATATATATATATATATATATATGTGCATATTTTTGCTTGAGAACACTCATTATAAGCGGAAGCGTACTTTCCAAACATAAACGTTAACAAAAGGGCATACTACATTATGACATTATAGTTCGGTCAAACAATTCAAAAGTGAGAGATTAAAGGCGATCACTCACCACAACGTACCACACGCCCCGTTTCACATGACGGGGTTGATCTGTAGGAACAGGATATCGTCAACGATAGACGGACTCAGGCTTGTTGCGCCTCTCTTAAGTTAAAAGACCCGCCAATGTGAGGTTTCCTTCTTCTGGTGCACTTGTCGCTGGAATGATATGCACGAACTGCGCCACCAGAGTGAGGTAAGGAAATTCGTGTTGGCGCAAGTTCCTCCACTTCAGCAGATCGAATTAAGCCTCCTGGATCCTCTTGAAGGTGATGTATTTGTCTACTTAATCACTTGCCGTGTCTGCCACTTCGTCGTCGGTGTCCTCGAAATCATATTGAGTGCCCCATCGTCCGGATGTCTTCTTGTCTTCGAAGGGTGTTCTGAAGCCGAGACAGCCTCGACATTTTCAACTTGATCTTCCTTCGTCACTCGACGGTCTTTGGCAGCTGCGAACATCTTCCTCACGTCATTTGTACGAAATGCCTTTCTGAGTCGTCGAGCAGGGGAGAGCTTTTTTAATTTTGGCGTCTAGAAACACAGCAACATTGTGCAAGCTCTGCAGTGGCGGCGGATCGGCGGCCGAGTGGGCTAGCGCACACCAGCTCGGAACACGTGGAGCGAAAACTCGCGCTGCAGAACCCAGGGATTCTGGGTTCAATCCCCACCCCTGCCCGTTTCGACCTGGACGAGTATCGTTTCCGGCGTGTGGACGTGTACCACTACTGCGTGGTGCACGTTAAAGACCCCAGGCTAGCGGCTGTACTGCACTGGTACATTTATCATCTACAACTGGGAGTCTCGTCATCCGTTGAGGCAGAACAAGTTCTAGGCTCAAAAAACATACAGACGACGCAATATATTTTTATTCCCTGCAGTTTTAGTTATTCTTGAAGGAGCAGAAAGCACGTATCATTAAGCCTCCTGCAGAAGCTCAGAATCGTTACTTTCTCTCTCTAGGTGCTTCAGAAGTTGCGTTCTCCACTGAACCACAAAGTAGAGGGTATGACTATATCATCACTCCAGGGCATCACTCGCTGCCTTGAAAAGCCAAAGAAAGTATACACGACACTGCAAAGTACCCTACTATATTTCGTCGACGCGGCTTGTTTCGCCTTTCTCTGTCAGAACTTCAACAATTTGGACCCATTGTTGAAAAATAGATGAGAAAATCATAGCTTGCTGTTCCACCTAGTTTCGACGTCTCGATCCTTAGAGCGATAACTCTTAACGGTACTGCAGCCCAGGTCGCTTGAGGAATGTAACCGAGGATCGACAGGCTCGGAGAAAATCTAAAAGAGCAATGTCATCATCTCGTTGGTCGCGAAAGCATTGTCGACTCAAGAACAGTGTTGAAAATGTGGCACAATTTGGGAACTCAGTGCCGAGATCCCTAATGATCTCAGTGCCGAGATAACATTCAAGCCTCTGTCTGTAACAAATACAATGTTTGTAAGACAGTCTTGAAGGGTGAACCTCCACAGCGCCTGGAGTACTTCAGATCCGATGCCTTTATCTTTCTTCTTGCTCTTTTTGTTGAGTGTTGTAGTGAAAAGCACGCGCTGCACCATCTTGAAGTGCTACATGTAGTGCAGCGGTATACCGAGGTAGCAGTTGTTTCATTAGTCATTCGTCCATAAATCAAGGATAGCCGTTGCGCCTTGCAACCCAACGACTGAACATATTTTTGCTTTCACAAGCTTTCTTGTTTCGTCGGCGATGCGTGTCGTATTCCGGGACGCCGTAGTCGGGAGCGGCAGTAGTAATACCGCGTCGAGCCTGACCACACTCAGCTCTATTATCAAGGAAACACTGTGCCAGGGTCCTCAATCGTCGTCCGGCAGTCACGTCAAACAGTCTCATATCCCTCACAGTAGATTCCAGGGCGCTCTTGATGGCACGCTTCTTCATTGCGCTTATCACGGAGGAAGAAGGCTTCGGTTCCTCAAGTTATCCCCAAAGGGTTGGATTTGCCGTTTGACATTTGTGCTGCAAGAGGTTTGATGTACCTCACTTGTGGCTCGAATACTGAAACACCTTCTTGCAAGTGCTGCATGCAATAAAACTTCGTTTTTGTCAGGAATGTCTTTTAACTGTGTTAGATCTCCAACTTGTCCGTCTTCCATTTCAGCATAAACTCACCAATTCAACATTTCCCGCTGATGACGTCGTAGTCTATGGCGATGTTCCTGATAACTGCCATAGGTTACAAGTACATTGAGACTAGTAAAATCAGCGGAAATCACGCTGACCGCCTTCTTCAGTGCCCCACGGGCAATCAAAATCTTTTACCAGTGCTTCCCTTTACTCTTCCGTAAAATCTGAACGCCTGCAAAAAGGAGGTAATATAAAAAAAGTTTTTGGAAAATGAGGAGGAGAATCTAGTGGGAGGAGAACAGAAGCCTTTCTTCCTACGTCATACCCCCATCGTAAGATGCAAAACGCACAAATTAAAACGAACACTTTTTTTCGATTTTCTCGGGGCAGCTACAGAGGCAGCACGCGGCGGCCGCTGGCGTTGCTGGGGCCCTGGCGTCGTCGCCGGACGAATATAGACTACCAGACTTTCTTGGCTGAACTCTAAGTATAAAAAAAATGCAGCTTACGGGCTGCCTATGTGCCTGCGCTGTTGATTCCGTAACTTTGCAAACCGTGGAGCCACAGGTTCGCGCTCGGTGTCGAACACTGACTTCTATGTCTATTTGCTGGATCGCGTTTGCCCGCTCCACAAATGCGGCCACTGGCGGCCATGTTTTTAGTAGAGTTATACTACCTCTAGCCAATGTACAGCTGGTGCAGCCACTATCATCCATACATGGCAGACTGCGTTGTGACAGTTGTGGTGGCAGGCTGCCATAAAAATAGCCATGGGTGATATTTCGTGCTTGATTAAAATTGTTCGACGAAACATATTGTTGAAACCCGGCGTGAACGGTAGCCCGATCTTTGACGACCAGGCGAAATTATCACGAAATCGCAGTACCGGAGAAAATCAGCTACAGCTCGCATTGAAAGTTGCATCGAAAGAAGCATCGAAAGCAGACGCCGGTATGGCGTCTGCTTTCGATGCGAGCTGTTCTGCTTTCCCCGGTGCTGCGCTTTCGTAATACTTTCGCCGGGTCGTCAAAGATGGGGCTACCGCTCACGCCAGATTTTAAGAATCTGCTTCGTCGAAGAACTTCAATCATGCTCGAAGTATCACCCATGATACAGTGTACTAGACCCACGGCTAATTTTATGGCAGCCTGCCGCCACAGCGCTGTCCGCCATATTACTATGATGTCTAGAAGATAATATAACTCTACCGAAAAGATGGCCGACCGTGTCCGCATTCCCGTCCATAGGCGCAGCTGGTCAAACGCTATTCAGCAAATAGTCATAGAGATTAGTAGTGTCGAAGCACTCATTTTGTCTTTCGCATCATGACCACACTACTTTTCGTAGAGAGGGGAGATTTGTTCTACTTTCTTGTGACTTGAACGTTTAAGGTTCTCTTTGACCGAAAAAAAGTTTTCCGCTTTTCCCCCGCCAAAGTACAAGCTTTACGCTTAGCGGTCCACTGTGACCGTTGCGAATGCGGGCCCAACCCTGGAAAGTGCAGCCCCATCTTTGGTGACACCTGTGTCATGGGACATTACAAATGAAAAACGGCGAGTCAAATCCACGAAGCCTTCCCGATTAGGTCCCACCATGTCATTCTTGTGTAAACGCTCCCTCTTTGTCCTTC
>JAZHYW010008933.1:0-174966 GCA_037355805.1 Ixodes ricinus | reverse complement strand
GGGCCTATTTATGAAAATGATTAAAGTCCGAGATAATTAGATTGTTAATTATTTTTGCGTAATTAACTTTTTAATATTGTGTTTAAGGGCATAGTTTCAATAAAAAAATTGCTCAGCGTCATCGAAAAACACTAAATCAAGAAATTGCAGAACGATAGAAGGCACGGGAAGCATTTTACGGCTTCCTGAAAAACCGTACAAATTCGACAGGTTTTTAAGTTTCGGTTGTTATCGGAGCGCATCTGCGCCCCGGCAGCACCGCGCCCCGTGGAGAGATAGTGCATCCAACCCCTGCTGCGCTGTCATCGCGCGACGCAGCAGAGGCTGGTTGCACTATCTCTGCACAGAGTTTATCTTTGCACAGAGTTTATCTTTCCAATTCTACAAGGGTCGCATTTGCTCGGGAAATTGGTTCGGAGAGACATTTTTGCGGAAAACAACAACGTATACTTCGTTTCAGCTTCGGTCCGAGCGCGGCCGATGTTATGAGCCGAAGAACCAATCAAACAGCTTAAGAGGCTCAACGTCATGGCGTGCTCTCTGCAGTTGATAGGACCAGCCGGTATAGGCCGTGTCTCTGTGCGTGCTCTTCCGCCGGCTTGTCCTATCAAGCTCAGAGAGCAGGCCATGACGCTGCGCTTTTTGCGCTGTTTGATTGGCCCTTCGGCTCAAGACATCGGCCGCGCTCGACCGAAGCTGAAACAGAGTATAGTATCATCTACAAAAATAACAAATTTTGCGACGTTATCGATGTTTACTAGATCGTTCAAGTACATGTTAAATAAATACGGACCCGGGATACTCCCTTGCGGTACACTTGATAAAATTAGTTTTATTTCGGAGGAGTGACCATCCAGTTGTACAAATTGCGTTTCCGCAAAACCATAAATCTCCAGCGTTTTTTAATATCAAGTTTTGAATCAAATAATCAAAAGCTTTTGTAGAATCGACAAAAGTTGCAAGCGTTAATGTTTTTGTCTTCTGAAACAATTGAGGATAAAGTATTTCTGTTCTAAATGGGCGAGTCCTGTTGACCGATGTTTCCTGAAACCGAATTGCGCGTCATTCAATATAGAGTACTTATCGCTGAAATTGGACATTCTAGATAAAATAACCTTTTCCAGTCCCCTCGAAAAAAACTGGCAATTATAGGTATAGGCCGATAGTTCCCCAAATCGTTTTGTTCCCTTTTTTATACAAGATGGTGACTCTTGCTATTTGCATTCGTTTAGGAAAGACGCCTTCTAGTAGGCAAAGGTTACAAATGTAAGCTAGATATGGCGATAACAAATCTAAAACGTATTTTACGGGCTTAATTTTAATACCATCTGCATCGCAGCTTCTACTGTCATTTAGTAGTAGAAATAACATGTCACCTCAGTTTCTATTACCGGACTTAGAAATAAAGACTTATTATTTGCCCTTTCATATAATTTAAAGCATCGCTGTCAAGTTGCCTCTGTCGAGGTTGACAAAGAAGTTGTTAAATTCGTTAGCTAAGCAGCTTCAACTCAATTCTTGATTGTTCAGACAAATTTTCGCGATTGGTTTTGATTTAGAACTGATTCAATGCTGTGTTGAGTTTTCTCCACGTTCCATCAGCCTTATTTACGCACTTAGAAAATATGTCGCAGAAATAGTTTGGCTTTGCACTTCTAATCTCTTGTGTTAATTTGTTGCGATATTGTTTGAACATTTTAAGCAAGTCACGATCAATCGTTTTCAAGAACTTTTCATATAATCTATATTTTTACTTGATGTTGTCCAGCAACTCTGGCGTAATCCAGAATTTCCGGATTTTTTTTTTTTTTTGGGACAGTTGGAGTAGTTTATAGGGAATTATAGGCACGATCTGCGTCTGTTTCTTGAAATATATCACTCCAATCAAGGGAAGACCACTTTTTGCCTGAAAGTGTAAGTTGTTCAATGAAATATCTTGAAAATATACTGACTCAGCTTCTTTCGCGTTCAATGTGTTTTTCCTTGAACAAAAATAGATACCATGGTGGTCGCTTATATCTGTACTTATTACTCCTGCCAAAAAAAAATAGACGTGTGTAGGTTAGTTGTAAACATATCAAACAAAGCAAAACATGTAGGAGTAATACATCCGAATTGCTGTACAAGCTGTTCCAAGTTTCTTTTGCAGGGGTGTTTGCAAGCATGTTAATATTAAAATCACCACCCACAATCAAGTTGTATTTATTTTCATTTGCAAAACTCAAAATTAACTCAAGAAAGCTAAAAAAAAAAAAAAAGTTTGAAGTTTCACTTGTGGAGGTCGATACACAACGGCTGCCACATTTCGATTTATGTACAAAGACAGAACTTCATAATTTTGGTTTACACTCGAGCAATTAGACACCATTTCGCATGAAATAATTCTGTTTTACCATCAAAGACGCACTTCCACCCCAACTGGAGGTTCAATGTAGAACAAAAATATTATATAACGGTAGATTAAACGTATGATTGTCTTCGACATACCAAGTCTCGGTTAATATAATCTCGTCGAACGACAACTGGAATTGACTAAAAAGCACTTCAAGCTCGGTTATCTCGCGGGTTGTGTGTTTATATGAACAAATTTTAATGATTGAGCATATTCTCTTCCACAGATACTTTCAAAATCAGATGGCGCTATGTAAACCAGAGTTGTCATTATCGGGGTTCAACTAATATACAGACAGGTGTCAGCAGCTCAATTTACATGATCCCAGGTCACTTTCACTTCGCACAAGGATGGCTCTTTCTCCGTCTTTCTGTCTGTCGAATGTATATCCTCGCATTCTTGTGCCAGACATATTTGTAGCCATGATTTCGAGCCCAGTCCTTGGTTGCCGCGAGCAGAACTTTTGTTCCTCTTTGTTAAGTCTTCCAGAATATAGCAATACATCTTCAACCTCATTCTTCTTTTCAAGGAATGCATATTTCACTAGTTGCCTTGCAAAACGAACAATGATATCAGGGACCTTATCTCTAGCTGCAGGCAACCCGTGTATCGAAACAACGTCAGTCATGCTAAGTTCCGGAACATTTATTTTTGAGGCCACGTCGTTGACCTTCGTACTTCTACGACGGGCCAATGAAACAGCACCGAGCACGCAACGTCGCGGCGTTCATCACTCTTCTTTTGTGGTATTGCCTTCTAATCCTACCAAACTCGTATGCGGTTTAGTTTATGCGCAGCGTATTTTCTGGTGCATATAATTGCGATCTGTTTACGAATTTTATAGGTGCGCCTTATTTAACTGTGAAACTTCCACGCATTTTTTTTCTTTTCACTTTTTAAGTTTGGGCTTTAACTGCGGAAACGTGCCACGGGGTCGACTCAGCGTCGACCAATCAGCAGACCGCGACGTCACAATATTGCAAACGTGAAATAGAAGCGTTCAATCTCGGCGTCTTGGTGACAGTTTGCTCTGGGCCGGCTTGGTAGAACAGCAGCTCAGCTGAGACTGGCTGAAAGAAAACAGTAAAGACTGGAGCGCGTGAGCGTCTCGAGGCACGGATTGCGTCCTGCTCAGCTCGGCCGCTGGCTTTGGCAGCGCTTTCTTTCCCAGCCTCAGCTGAGACGCTGTTTCATAGCAAGTCGTCCCTGGTTTGAAGCGCACGTTCGTTCATTTTGCCGTTGAATATGGACGTGACGAAAACCTCACATGCGCCAAGTTCTCAGTCACCGAGAGTTATACCTTTCACTCTAGCTAACGCTAAGACTGCTTAAATTAGTCGTGTCATATATTTAGAGCTCTCGACCACCGCTAGGGCTGTTTCGAGGCCTGTGGTTGGCCCGAGATGCTCGCCTATTCAAACCAATGTATGGCTAAACTCTCCCAATACACGGCTCTGAAGAAAGGCAGAGGCCTGCTCTTTAGTGTGACGGCGCTCTCTGGTGTTTGCTGTTAGTTCCGAGGTAATCGATCTTTCGATACCGATTTTAATGGAGAAATTGGCCACTCATGAATGGAGTGTTTGGTTTTTTGGATGGTTAGAGCCCATAGATTGAGTGATGACCATAGATAGACTATCGCAGAAATTCGTTTAGTGCCCCTTTAAAGACCGGAAAATATGGTATGTGTATGCGTTTGCGTGTCCGCCATTGTGCAGGCATTCCCCAGCCTCCAACAGAGGGCACCCTTTCGAAAGGGATCCGTTGTGCTCTAGGCTCAAAATCGTCAGTCCGTACCCCCCTCCCCCCCCCCTCTTCCTTGCCTCTTGTGTTTCAAATTTTTTACAACTTCTTTTTTTTTCGAAGTTGTGCAGAAAGTTGTTTTGTGTATATTCCACTTTCTTTTTCCTTATTTCTCTATTGATATCTCGTCAATATAATGACTCACCGAAAGTTTTGCTGCTGTAGGTTTGAAGTTTGCTCGCAAACGCGCCCGCGAGACCTGGCCGACCCGAGTGCTTCCGCTCCCCGACTCCTCTACTCGCCGCAGGTTAATCGAACTTCCGGCAGCAAAGCATCCTCAATCTCCGCGTCCGCGAAAAGCGCACACGAGAACTTGACAAAGTGTGGAAGTAAACTGCCGGGATGCATTAAGAGCATCAGATCCAGACACGTGACAGCGCTAAGGAAGGAGCGTCACTGCACCAGATGCACGGGCCGGAGTCGCCAGAGCTGTCGTCTGCTACTGTAGGACGCGACCGTCCGCTAGACGCGCCTATTTAATAGGAGTTTTCGTAGATGGTTTCCGCCGTCCCGTAACGCTCTCCGCAACCCGCTACGAGATCCGCGTTTCTTCACTGAATGCCAGCGGCGCGCAGGCGCAGTAGCGGTCTCTTCGTTGTGGATAGCTATAGCGCGAGGGACGAACGCGGTTTATGAAAACTCCCTAATGATGACACAAGGCGGCGTCATAGCGTCCGTACAAGCTTCCGTCAACGCCTGACCACACGCGTACTTATGGCTCAGTCACACTGGCGGTCGAACCGCGTGCGCCAAGCGGTTGCGAACGCGCGCGGTTGCTTCAAGATGCAATACAATTTCACACGCGTTTGAGCGGATCCGCCTCGCGGTTGCGATTCGAACGCCAGTGTGATTGCATCTTTACAGAGCGTTTGAGAAAGCCTAATAATCGTTGAAATAAATGCAAGAACACTGCATCACGCGCCTTCAGCATCTTATCAAAACGCTCCACTCGCCTCCTTTCAGATTTCTTGGTCTTGCTTTGTTTTACAAATGTATACCGACGTGGGTGAGCGTACTATGACATATAAGCTGCAATTCATAGGGCCCAGTTTGGGCACGTAAGTATACACCGCGGGAACCGACTCTATACCTGTCATTGTAAGAACGAGCGATTTTTTGGCCGCTGCGATGCCTGCGACGAAATGTAGTTCGCTGAGTGGCTGCTGCCGTGCACGCCGGGGCGGTCTCCAGACTTTAGTTTAAGAAAAAGACAAATTTGTTTTAAAAAAAACACAAAAAGATCACGATCTTTTGTTATTTGTTGAAATCATTTTTTACTTGTTCTTTTGTTTGCAGTTGAGTAATGAACCAACCTAAACCTTGGCTCGCGATATAGCTTTCCGCTAAGTACTTCCGCCAAAAGCAATTCTACAACATCGCATAAATTTTTGTTATTCACAAATGCTACTACTTTCTATTGCGAGGTGTCACAAGACGGGTTTTTATACAAGAAACAAAAAGTGAAAAGGTTTTTTTAACGAGACAAACTAAGCAAATTAGCAATAATTAAAGTAATCGAGTGAATTTAAAAAGCCTCATTCACACTTCAGAAACTATACACGCTACGAGAAAACACCATGTCAGCGAACGAATTAAAAATAATGCAGAAGGAAACGTCTGACAAATAAAATATCAACAGTTGAAAAGACCACGTACAATCAAACGACCCTATTTACACTTCATATCTATACGCCAGAAAAGCAAATCAGAGCAGTAAATGAAAGGCTCAAAAACCACATAGTGTATACGCAGACACCAAAAATTCTTACAATATATACACTTGAAACAAAACAAAATCAACGAAGTGAAAGTGTAGCAGAGTACGTGCAGCCAAACAAGACGAGATTCTGCGACATCGATAATTGATCACAGGGAGCGTCCAGTGTTATCTGAACAGTGAACAAAACGATGATTCAAATGATTGTGCAAATGCGGCATTTACAATATCAAAAGGCCATCTGATTCAATCTTTGACAGTTTTTTTTTTTAGGGGAAAATGTAGGGAGAGGGTGCACCGCCTATATTTTGAGAGTGATGAGCTATGATAGCTTCAACTTCTGGCGGATTATAGAGTGAGAAAGCGTGACTTTTTTTAAAGCCGTCAGGCACCCTTCAGAGAAGGAAGTCGGTCCTACGCCTCCTTGCTCTTGCGAAGCGGTCTGTCACACTGGACGTGTCAACGTGAATATCCCGATGGATGTTCAGAAGAGCGTCCCGTGACGCTCCTCGGTCATATTAGACCGCAATCACGTCATCGAGCGACAGAGCGTTGAAAATGCGCGCTCTGCCGAGGCGACGCTGCCTGGCAGTAAGGAAAGAATCTGCAGTATAATAATAATAATATATTTTATTCCGGAATGTAGATCTTGCAGAGTTGATGTCGGACTGGTCAAAGCCAACTAGGGCTTGTAAGACTGGCTTTAATAATAAATCATGTTTATTTTGCACCAAAAATACATGATACAAGAGGCCTGTAGAACAAGCTGTCAGATAGACAGCTTGACAAAGCCGAAGGCCCCCATACTGGCAGCTTCAGGGCAAAGATAACGCAGATAATAAACTATAGAAATAAAAGTGTAAACATAGTGAACTAATATATTACGATATAACGATAGAAATGAACTATATACTATATACGATAGAAATACAAATAAAGATGGACATATAGTGATGAATCCTTTTTTACACATAGATATAATAAACTGTACATAATAGAAATAGAATTAACTCATAGTGACAAGTCCTTTGATTCACACAGAAAAGTGATAAATAAAAATGAAACGATAGAGCTTCCGGTTAAACAAATTATACCCCCTCTCCCTTTTTTTCTTTCTTTTTGTATAAGAGTTTAAAGCATTTTTATAAAGTTACGCAGTTCTTTAAGATAACATATGTTCTGGCTGAATGTTTTTGTTATGTAATTTGTTTTATAATCTTGGTAATTTGTTTTGTATCGTCTCTAAGCCGTATGCTGTTCTGCAGGTGTCTATTTTCCAAGGCTCGTTTTTTCGCGTGTGGTATACTTAAAGTTCCGCGTTTTCGGTTTTTATTTTTTCAAAATTCGGCGTACCTTTTTCGGTGTTTATTTTAAGATACAATTTTCGTTTTTTTTTTCGGTGTATATATTATTTATGCTCACAAAAGTTTACCGGTTTTTTTTTTCGGTGAATATTAAAGAAACACCATCGGACGGCGGAACATATGATCCTTGTAACTCTGATATTTGTGATCCCTCAAAATATGCCGGCACACATAGAACAAAAAAATCGACTCTTTACCTGACAAATGTGTGCAACTGTAAAAAAAGAAAAAAAAAAAGATTACAAAAATATTAACAAGTCAGTGCCCCAAAAAACATGGAACTTCAACTTCTGTATATCAGGATTACGTGATCTTATTATAGTAAACACATATGTACGTTCCCAGGTTTTCCTCGTTGATCCACGCTCATTCTTTCCTGTTAATGACCCTGGGCTTCGAGCATATTCTCTCGACGTTAGAACTGGACACTTGCAGGCTAAGGAGATGAAGCGCTACGTGACCCAAAATCGGCCAATCAACCAAATGGGACTGCCAAAAGAGACACGGTGCGACGTTTTAAAGCACAACATATTTCGTGTACTCACTAAACTTTGGCTGCTGACCTTGCATGAAGCTAAAAACCTTATACTAGCCCGCACCCGAACTTTTGTTTTGAGGACCAGGAACTTGACACACTGAGCCCGATCACAGAAAGGACACAGATGTCCCGCGAAGGACAACCCAAGACCTCTTTTGTTGCATGTTGAACCTTGAAAAAGGGCAATCACGAAGAGGTCACACAATGTCGAACCTTGCAACGCCCTCTCCCCCTCCCCTTTCCCCACCCTCTCCCCGCCCATCTCGACGCGACCCTAAAAAACTGACCATTTTCGGTTGAAACAGAATTTTAGAGAATGGATTCAGCTTACTTTTATCGGTTTTTATCGGTTCAAACCGAAAATGCCGAACCTAAAAACTGAACTTTTTTCGGTTAAAACCGAATTTCCGAAAATGGATTTGGCGTACTTTGATCGGTTTTTGTCGGTTTAAACCGAAAACTCCAAATCCTATGTATACCGTAACACGTGTTCTTAGTTTTGCTAAGTTTCTTAAAAGGCAAATGTTATTTCTCGTTTCTTGCTTATATTGCTTGCAGAGGTGGAAATCATATATTTTTGTTATCGGCTTTACATTATACTTTATAAATAGGAATAGTGTGTAATGGTATTTAGGCACCTTTTCTTCCATTCTCGGAAAGCTTTTTTGTAATATATGTATTTTCAGCAGATTTTCTTGTGTGGACGGAGCCCAGACTAAATGGCAGTAGTTGATTCTTGAAGAAAATAGTGAATTATATCTTAAGATCATAATGTTACGTGGGAGTATATACCTATTCCGATATGTCACGCAGAGTATCTGCGACAGTTTAGTTATCAATGAATTTATATGATGATCCCAAGTCAATGTTTCCTATACTATGACGCTTACTGTCTTGAAAAAGGGCACGATCTCGACAGGAGCAGTTTTTAAAGTAATTATTTTTCTCGTGACTATATTCTTGTTTGTACCACGAAATAACAATGTTATTGTCTTTCAACATTTATTTTTAAACCATTACCTTTTGTCCAGTCTTCTAGCCTAAGTAGTGCTGAATTTGCATGGTCGATTATTTCATCTGGTAATTTGCCGGTTAAAAGTATGCTCGTATCGTCTGCGTAATTAATACATTTAGCAGTACAAGAAATACTTACGATATCATTTACATACATATTGAAAAGAAAGGGGCCCAAAATGCTGCCCTGTGGTGCGAAAGAAGAAACTTGTAGTGGGTCCGATAGAAAGTCATCCAAGCTAAGGATATGGCTACGATATTGTAAATAGGATCGAATAAGGGATGCCGCTATTCCCCGAATACCATATGGCCTTAGTTTTTGCATGAGAAGTTCGTGATTAATATGGTCGAAGGCTTTTTATAAAGTCTACAAACAGACCTAAGACTAGATTTCCTTTTTCTAATTCAGATAGAATATGCCCCTTCTGCGCAAATAGAGCAAGCTCTGTTCTGAGGTTTTTACGAAACCCCTACTGGCAGTCTATTAGCAGGTGATGTTCTGTTTCAAAGTCATTAAATCGTTTAAGAATAACGTTTTCGAATGCCTTTGAGAGTACTGATAGAATGGATACTGGTCTGTAGTTTTCCATGTCATTCCTGTCACCTTTCTTAAAGAGCAATGCGACCCGTAAAGCACTGTAACGTTCGCACATTGGGATACACATCTCCATCGCAAGCATCGTGGGACTCAGTGGCCGTACGCGGAACCGGAATGTCGCCAGTTTGTCGCAGCCATTTCGCCTTCCACGTGAGCAGTTCAGACGTAAGAGTTTTTGCCATCGCAGTTCGGCTATTTGACTCTAGGATGCGATGATTCCGACCTGCCAGTCTCTCTATCTGCCTTCAATTAAATCTTTTACGAGGGTTCGGGGTACCCATACGTTCAAGTCGTAAACCGAAAGGGCTTCTTCGGGACAACGTGAAGAGACCTTCAGTGATTGATTCAAAAATCGGAATAAAAACTCTCTGCCGGTGGAAGGTTTCAAGGTCCTCTACCTCTGTGTCCTGGCTGCACATCTGTTTGGTTACGGTCCGAGGAAGAGATAGTTCTTCCACACGTACCTATTTTGCTCGCGGTAGCTTCAAAGGGATTGTCCGGTAAAATTTTGTATTCGAGAAAACAATTGAATATCATTGTTATTGCCTCGAGACACATCGTACGTGCAATATCTGAATTTTTTATGCCCCTCTGCATGAGTAATTGAATTTATACTGCTCCAATCGCACTCTAGCGTAAACGCTGTTTACGGTGGCAACATGGGAGCTCTGACGTCACACAACACAAAGCGAGCATTTCTGTCTCGTCGTTTACCTGCGAGTGAACGCCTCAGCGTGCTTCGTTTTTGTTGTTGTGCTCGACTTGTTTCGTGGTTGGGTGAGATTTTTGTTGCGCGGTTGGGTGCCACAACCACCGGGCAGCACATGCGAGCCAAGACATGACGTTCCACACTTTTCCGCGAGACGTGCAGTGACGAGCAAAATGGATCGTCGCCGTGCGTAGGGACGGGGTTCACGTCAAGATCGAGATCCCGCTTATGCAGCAATCATCTCACAGAAGAGAGCTACGAGCTGAGCTCTAAGCGGACAGAAGGCTCGTAAGCTGAGGTGTGATGCTGTGCCAACGATATTAAACTACGTTCATCCACTCCTCGCCCAAATCGGATCGAATCAATTTGTTTATGCAGCGAAACCGAAACCAACAGCTAGACCACCTGGAAACGATACAGTTGTATTTAGCACGCGTGCAGCCAAATTCTGTTTGACCCGCATGTGAAAATAGAGCGTGGCTACGATTCACCAAGCTCGTCCAAGTCAAGTGACGACATGCATTTGAACGATTCGCCGGTTGTTTTCGACCCGCGGTCATCGCCTCTGAGGGAAAAACTCGCAGCCTCATCACCGATCCAGTGGATCCGCCGAAATATGTACCCAGATGCCGCTTCGTGTACCTAGTTGCCGCTTCAGAGGCGAAATCTGCATCCTTTGCTTTGCAAGCGCTCCTAATTCGATCGGTGGCCGTCGCAGTTGTTTTTGCGCGAAACGGCATACGTTTGCTCGAAGCTTATGGCTGTTTTCGAGTAATATCGTGCTAAAAGGCGTGACTTTTTTGCACACGCTTGGGAACTGCATTAAAAGAACCGTATTTCAGTAGGGTACAGCCTAGGACAGTGGTTCTCAACCATCGATGTTTCGCGGACTCCTTGTGGATCGGCGGAGATGATGGAGGACCCCGTTCGTTGTGAGAGGAGAGGAAAGGTGTAGGTTAAATATAATAAAGATTTAATAAATGGATATAACTAAGGGCTAGTGTGAAGTAGACCTCTCTTATTGACGTTCACACGAAAAAACTCGCCCGAAAACTGAAACATTTCTTTTCGACCTGAAAAAAAAAAAAAGACAACTTTTATTGCCGGGCTTGACTGATGTTTGAGGGCTTCGCGGACCTCTAGAATGCCTTCGCGGACCCCAAAGGCTCCGCGGACCTCCATTTGAGAACCACAGGCCTAGGAGACTATATAATTCGAAACAAAATACAAGACATCCATCGACCAACGCTTGTTATCCCGTCCCATATCCCGTACATCTGACAAACTTTGCGTTTTGTGACGTCACGCAGCAGCTACGGATGTCAGCCATTGACTCTGGCGAAATTCGGGGTGCAGTTTCGTACATACGCTCATGAAAGGTTTAATTATTAACGGGAGATCATATATCAAAATAAAAATGTCGTTTGTCTACATGAAGGCTCCCTCGACGTAACGAGCGCAAAAACTTAAGTACTTCCGGTTTCGACCGGACAATCCCTTTAACTTCGGGGAACAGTTGGTTGAACTCGGTTTCACACATCGTTCTTTTAGTGTTCAAAGAGAAGACACAAGATTTAGCACAACCCTTTTTTCTTCTTATTATTATTATGTTGAGTTCTTTATAATTGGGGTGCCGCGTCGGGGAGGGGGAGGAGGGGGGGCGAGTAACGAGAAAAGTGTCTATTAAGAGACGTGTCCCGCATTCGATGCAGCGCCCGCCCACCGCCGCGACACGGGGTCCCAACTCCGGAAGGGAAAGGGCAATAAGAGAATGAGTGGGGGCGCCCAAAAGCGCCGTGCCCCAAAGGTCTTGCGGGCCCGGGTACCCCTACTCGCCCGCCCGGCGCACTTCCAAACACCCGCCACTCCGTCGGGAAGCGTCCTGCACGGTCCACCGGTCGCGCCCGCACGCTCGCCCGCACGTGTGTGGCGCAGTCGAGTTCCGTCACCGGCGCCGCTTTCGTCGTCGTGAACCGTCGCGCGCGGCCGCCGCGCAGCGATCAAAAAGCGCTCCGACGTCCCCCTCGGACGAGGAAACGGATCGGCGGCACATTGCCGGTCGTAGCAGCAGCAGCGGCGGCGGCGGTAGCTGCTCCGGCGACGCCAACGCAGACAAGCGGTCTGACCTGCTGCGCGGCGTCGACCTTTTGCCGGATTTGTGGATTCGGTGGCGGCTCCCCCCGCGTGGCATCGCGGGCGAACGGCGACGTGATGCTGGTGACCATGCTGAAGAGCATGCTGCACGAGTACGTGCAGCGGCGACACAGCAGTCACGAGGTGGTTGGGCCCGGCGCCACGACTGCACTGCTGAACTCGCCGGATGCCGCCGGTGCTTCGCCCATGCCTCGCCGGAGGTACAGCGAGGACCCCCAACATTGGATGGGTAACTTCTTTCTCTATCTGGTGCCGTGTCCTGATTTGTGGAGGCTCTTTGTACGGATGTCTCTTTTTAGCGGTTGACGCCGATTTGTACGCGACAAGTGAAGGCGCGGACGTGCATGGCAGTCCTGATTCGCCGATAAGCCCGGTTCGATGTCGATCCAGTTGGCTGCTGCTCGCGCTAGTTGTGTTTTTTTTTTTTGGTCGTCGTTCAGCGCTTGTGCTTACCTTTTTGCACCGTACGTACGGCGGTAATGTATCTGCGCGAGCGTTTGTAAATGAGGTTCTATCGAGCGGCACGCTGATATCAGTGCTTCGGAATATAATTAAACGTCTCGATACAGGGTCTGTGAGTGGTGTAAACGGAATATAAAAATGCCTCCAAGAGATTCTTTTCTTTTTTCTCTCGTTGTTTCGCGTGTTTTATGTTCGTTTGATGTTTTCGGTTATCTCCGACCGTTAACAAGGAGTTAAACGTGCGTTTTACCGGCGTACGTTTCTCCCGAACGTGTTAGCAGTGTGTGTGCAAAGCGTCTGTGAGACGCTTTGCACACGCGCCTAATTACATCCGCCATTGCTGACCTTCTCCTGTCTTATCCAGACGCCGAGTCAGTGAAGCGGGCGTTGACGAGCTTCCAGAAAGGCCAATGCTGGGGAGAAGGACGTAGTAGGATCTAAAATGGCAATAACCTGGCCCGCTGTGGTCAGGATGAGGTGAAGTAAACGTAATAAAGAGGAAACAAAAATTTAAGGTCTGTTGTAGCGGCGCCTATGCACAGCTGCTGCAAGGCGGTTTATACACGACGCCCTTTGAAGGCAGGTTAAGGTATCGCTCAAAACAAAACAAATGAGTCGTTGGTTGTTTAGGCAGCAGGTGTTTAGTCTGCCAGAGTATGGCGACGTTGTTACCCACTGCAGATATGAAATTTAGCCAGTGCAGTGCGACTGCTATAGCCTGGAGTCTTTACCGTGCACTACGCAGTATAGTGACACACGACCGCACGCCGGTACGATCGAAACTGGCAGGGATGGGGATTGAACAATTCATACGATAAATTCGACATCCCAGCTGCTTGAGAAAAAAAAAACTGACGTTTTGGACAGTTTGGCGGCTCTATGACTCTATGAGCGACCGACCGCGAGTATGAAGAGCTTTTCAAATGTCAGTCTAGCAGCCCTGTTCAAGACGGAGGCGTGCTATTTAACATCGTGTTGAATGAGCGTCGAGTCGCCCTGTGTTTCTAGCGTTGACAGCACTTCCCCAATGATTTAGGATGCCACCAGCTTGGGAATGTTAAAGGCGTATTCACACGGGGGATGCGGGGAGGTATGTGCGTGACGTCATTAATCGGCGGAACCAGCGGGACGCACTTAGCGCCAGTGTTATCGGACGCACTTAGCGGTCGCACTCTCGACAACAGCGCGCCGACGAGAGTAGAAAAATGGAGGCGCACATGAAACGCCGGACACGCGATTATGGCAGCAGCGCTGTTTGATGCAGAAGACGACGAAGTGCTTCCTGCTAAAAGAAAGATGCTTCTTGAATGGACGGATGGAACTCGAATGACGTGGAATCAAAACCCCAGTCGTGCGAGCGAGCGACTTGAGGACGGCATCGATGAATATCGAAGACACCTTCGAGTACCGCGTGGACGACGTGCGTACAGCGCCAGTCACAACAAGTTGGGCGATCTGTAAAGTTGCCGGACACGCGAGTCAAAGTACCGCCAGGTGCAGAAAGATCCCACGCAACGGCGGGGAGTGTTTGTGCAGCCCGCGAGCAAAAGCTCAACCCATCCCCCTGGGATGTCTACGTCAGCTCGGGTCCGGGCAGAAGTGTGACGTTGGTACCGTGTGATGCGCAGCCCGTCGAGCAGGAAAGATTTTCTCCCCCGCGTGAATGCCGCTTTAGGAGCTCGTCAGTGCGCAAGCAGCAAGCATTGCTCGCAAGTGGTTCTGTTATTAAGCCCTTTTCATTCTTACGGTTTTTCTTCATGTCGGCGAATGCAACGGTATAGACTTCAGACCCTTAGAACTTCCCCGACCGCCGAAGCTCTAAATAACATTACATATGAAAAAAAATATATATAAAGAATCTGTATTGGGGTTTTGTTAGCCTAGAACCGACTTTCTGAAATGCCGGAAAATTATCTTCTTTTTTTTTTTTGTTTCTTATTTGGCGACCGCGCGGCTTTTTGAGGAAAGAGTGTAGAATGCATGGTGGGACCGAAGGAAGGCGCTAATAACCCGAAGGAATTAAGCGAGCATTAGTCAGCGGTGCGTGCGAGGAAGATGAAGCGATGTCCTTATGTCCCCATTGTGTCCGTAATGTGCTTCTCTGCCTCTCCCTCTCTTTCGAGGCAACGATTATGTCGTTACTGCTGCTTCTGCACGGTGTCGCGTTGCCGCGCTGATGAGCGGTCGGACCGGAAAACCAGCAGAACAAGGTGTCCGCCAGAGGGAACGGAAAAAAAAAGAGCAGCCCGCATTCGGCATCCGCGTCGGACCATGCATGCGCCGCGGTCACGCTGTTATATACATCCTACAAAAGGCGGTCTGTAGAGACATTTTCTGACGACTGTTTTCGCTTCGCATTAAAAGTCACTGGATCCCAGGAAAGTTGCGCCATTGCCTTCCCCTGCCTGCTAGTCGTACACAAACAAATACTAACATACCGACGACCAAAACCTCGCAAGGCGATTGGTTCATCTGTCTTCGTTGCTATGGTAATCGCCATTTCGGACCCTTGAAATCTTCGAAGTTTCGAGAGCGTCGTTCTAATCCAGTCGAATCAAGGTCAGCATGGAGCATCATCGTAATGAAGGCGGTCCTCGCGAATGTATGCGTCTTTGGGACTGTGTAGGCAATTAACGTATCAAGCATACCCGTCTCCACGGATCTCTTACAATTATATTGTTCTTCTTGCGTATTGTTTCAAAACAGGAAAATTTATTTTTCAATGCCTCCAAGTACCGACACCGCATGTGGTGGCGGTACGAAGATGTGTACGCTCGTTTGGCCGCTGTGTGGATAGCAAAATCTGGGTATGCGTAGCGCAAGTTCGTCTGCTTCTTTTGCAGGGGTTAATGGTCACGTCAGAAAGACGCCGAGCTCTGATTGGCTCTGGTTGAAGGATAGTGGGTAGACGTCAAAGCAAGCCGCCTTGAGGTCTACCCGCTATCTTTCAGTCATAGCCAATCAGAGCTCGGCGTTCTGACGTCACCACACCCCCTGCAAACGAAGCAGACGAACTTGCGCTACGCATGCGAAAAGAGTCTCTATAAAGCTACCCTTCACCAGCGAATTGAGATCGGCTCACCAAGAATGGGGGGTCCCTTTTACGGAATGTTTTGTGCTGGAGGTCTAGACGAAGATGGCGAAAAGAATTACGAAGTGTTTGTACCACGAGAGATTCAAATTTCGTTGAGCTATGGCGCCCCCATAGGTATGATACTGCTATTCTGGATGTCACGTGCGTAGCTCTATACGTCACTGCACGCATGCGCAGTAAGTCGTCGTTGCGGTCGTCTTCGGGCTCCGTTCAACTAACGGTCTCGTCGCGTATACATCCCCATAGAAGGTCGACTTCGTTCGTTTGAATGACTCGGCAATTTTTCGTCGACTCAGGCTCGTATGATTCGGCTCGCAACTCGAGTGAGGACTGTTTACAAGCGTATAAATGAACAGTCACTGACAGGATGAGGACGGCGGGGCATCTTTCAGATACCGTCTGCACGCGCGCGTCGCCTTCCGTGGTGCTTGGACCGCGCGTGCACGCTTCGCCAAAGTGTTCATCGGCGGTAGAAAGCTGGCGCTGGAGGCGAGATAAATGAAGGACGTCGCTGCCGTTCTCATTCTGCCAGTAACTATAACGATTCGACCAGCGGAGGGGTAAAAGTTGGCTGGCGTGTCGCAACTAGACTGGGGTCGCCCGCGTTCCCTTTCTGCTTCTTGTTTGCCTCTTTTTTTTTTCTTGTTGGGGGGGGGGGGGGGGGCGATCGGGTTGATACAAACCTAACACGAGTGTCCCGGTTTCCGTTCGCAAGAAGTCCAAAGTAATACGTAACTGTGTGTTATTGTCGTTCACGCGTGCCCGCGGCTTTATTGCGCGGGGGAAAACGGACGCGTGTTTGTTGTCCCGCTGCATGCCGCCGGGCTGCCTGCCTCCTGCCCGCGGCTTTGTTTAGGATCTCTCGGGGGAACTGGCAGCAGTCAGGGCAGGCAGGGCGCCAAGAAAACGCCGGGCCTACGAACACCCGCCTCCAGAAGAGAAGTCGCCGATCGTGTTGCGTTCTTTCAGAGCCCGCTGATGTTGTCTTGCTGCTTGTGCCGTTCACTTCGTGAAAACGAGAGAGAAAAAAGAAAAAAAGGACGAAAGGGTTCGTTTGATTCGGGCACGCTTCGGAGAGCCGAATGACGACGAACACGACACGCTCCGGGGGCGACCTCGGACCCGCTCTTTTCGTCAACTCTTCCTCGTCGCTCGCCCGGTCACGCGAATGACCATCAGTGGCGGCGTCGATCGTGCGCCGGCCGCTTTCTGTGTAGAAGCATGTAGAAGCCTGTGCGGTGCGCACGGGATGCAGTCTGTTCAGCTGCCGCTTTCTCGCGTTTTGTTTACTTTATACGCGGCTCGAAGCGCCGCTCACCCGCGTGCGAAAGGGGTACAGGTTCACCCCTTGCGAAACGGAAGTATCTCGCAAACTATACCGCAGCTGGGAGCCGGTGGAGCGAAAGCTCGCGCTGCAAGACCCAGGGGTCCTGGGTTCCGCGTACCCACTCCTGCCCGTTCTCATCTGGAGTGGCACCCTGGCGGCGTGCGGTCGTGTAATCACTAGTGCGTGATGCACGTTCAAAACTTTCTTCTGTCTAAACATACACGAATGTATTATTATGACCATTATTTTCCTCGTCAAAGCCGCTGGTTATGACTACGCGCACCCGCTGCTCGCAATGCGACTCCAGCGAACTTTAGTCTGGCTGCGCGTGTCGACAAAACCTGACGAGCAGTCGTGCGCGTCGTGCAGCACGAGACCGGCACAAAGCTCTTGCCTGCGGCGTAAAATCGTTGTCTACCTGTGAAAGCAAAGCGATTTATCGAAGGTACGACACCTGCGTCTAGTCAGTGCGTAGGAATGACATCGGTCTGATTGTGAAATAATTGCTGAAAACGATGTATTGTTATCTATGCTGCCTATTCGAGAACCAAGCAGCGATAGCAGACGACGAGTCGAAACGACCTCTCTGAGCTATCGGCATCGCGCTACGCGGCGTCGATTTCGCTGGAGTCGTAATACTCTATATGGAATATGATCTGCTTAATAAAATGTACTATTACTATTAGTAGTAGTAGTATAGTAGTAGTATTAATCTTGTATATTGCCGTTCACTGGTGTGTCTTCGAGCGTCAGGTTGCATTATTGGGCTTCTGTTTTTTTTTTTTTTTCTCTGGACCACGACTTCTTCGACTCCTAACAGATTTGACGCGGCCTTTTAGCCGAACGATAGAAGCAGTGCCGTACATATTGTGTGCGACCGCGTGGGGCCTGCGTGGTCGGGCTTCCCTCCAGCTGAGCGGAAAGCCGACGTCTGTTGTTGTGGCATACAATTAAGAGCGCCGGGGGGCCGGGCGTCCGTGCGTGGCGTCACGCCTTATAAATTATTATACCGGAGCCACGACTACACTCTGCGATACCCGCGGCTCAGCCCCAATGCGACATCCGCGCCTTCTCCTCTCGCTTTCTTTCTCGTACGCAGCTTCTGTTCGTTAGCGGATTTCAGCGACAATTCGTGCCATGGAAAACGGCCTGATGTCGGTGCCGCATCACGCTACACTAAAATAGGTGACGTGCGCAAGTAAGAGCGTTGCCGTGGTCTGCCTCTCAGGACTGGTTATACGCTCACTATGAAGTATTGGATGTGATGTGTACTTCCATTAAAGGGGCACTGAAGCCGATTTTGAGATCGTCCTTTTGTGGCGACAACTAAGTCTATGGCACTCTTACCGCTGAATTCAGAAACCTCACTCAAACTAGCACTCTAACTGAAGGGCCCCTCCACTTCCTCGAGGAAGGCGTGAGGGCCAGCGCTGGCCAATCGCGACGGCGGATCCGTCCTCGCGATTGGCCAGCGCCGGCCCTCGCGCCTTCCTCGAGGAAGTGGAGGGGCCCTTCAGTTTGAGTGTAGTTTGAGTGAGGTTTCTGAATTCGGCGGTTAGCATCCCAACAAAGTTCAAACCCGAAATTACAATCGTGCGTAGCTTATTTCCTTGTTAAAAGCATGTTCAAAGATCGCGACACGCCCTTTTTGGGAATAATTTTCTTCCCAGTGAAATGGTCGACGAAGGGCGCTTGTCGGCGAGTTACAAGCGATGGCTTCGACCCCGGAGAAAAAGAGGAGTCTTATCCGAATGCGTACCTATCAGACTCTCTTCCAAACGAGTTATAATAAAATCATTCGGAATCTGCGCGTGTTGTAGGGCTTTCATATACTGGTCCACAAAATGTAGTCCGCGAGAAAAAAAAGAGTCCACATGTTTTTCTACTACCCTAAGATGAATAGGCAGTTTTTTTTAATATAGGACTTGAAATATGTGGGAACTAACACATTTTAAACAATATAAGATCAAAGACAACCTTTTTCAAAAATGACTTCAGTGCCCCTTTAAAGGGGCGATGCAACAATTTTTTGTACTTTGCGCAAGTACCGTTTAAAACGGATCCCTGACGTTAATGACCCATGAAACACGCGTTCGGTTTTCACCTTCACGCAATATAAGTCCCAGAAAAAAATTAAAGATAAACGAGCAGCGTTCACCCCTCAACTGCGCAGCCAGAACAAGCGGCCACGTGATCTGGAGCGGATTATATGCCGCCAATGTTGATCATAGCCACGCGCTGGGGTTGGCAAAGCACAGGACACGCGCTGAGTTCCAGACATTGTTATGGCTCGGCTATTGTCGTCCTTGCAGCGATTGGACACGGGCCTACTACCCGAATGCTTCTCGAGCTGAGTAATTATCACGAGCCCAAATCGAGCGCCCGCGCAATGCTCGGGTACAATCTATGAACCGCATTCAAATATCGTCATTGGGGAGTACTGCGATCCCCACGTTACGTCATCAAATTTTGCAAAGAAGAGATTGAATGAAAATGATCGATTTTGTCCTTGAAATTACACCGCAACAAAGGAGTTTCATAGCCAGTGGCGTTGCGTGTGAGCATCCTTGAGTCCCAGGTGTGCCAGCACGCTCGTGTAAAGTGAAAAACGATTCCAATTGAATATCGTTGCACCGCTCCTCTAAAGGAAACAAGAACAATGTGACTGTGTCAAGTTTGACGGGGCTGGTTTGAGGACGCCATGACTACCAGCTTCCACCATGCTTCGAACACAAACCATCAAAATTGTCTCGGGCAGTCGATAAGCGGGGTCGTGACGTCACAGATGGCAACCATAAGAACCGCCGAAACATCTCGTCGCGAGTACTCGGCGTTAACCATTTCGTGCTATGTTGTCATGGCTAGGTTAGCTTCTGCAGTGCTCCAACGTTTTCTAAAGTGCTTGCACGAGCGCATGACACGCAAGACGAAGCAAAGACGCAGTGGTGCGGGACTGCGGTGGAAGCTACGCTAGCCTTGACAACGTAGCAGAGAATAGTTGACGCCGGGTATAGCTTTGGAAGCTGCAACCTTCCAGCTGCGAGAAAGGAAAAAGAGGAAGAGTGTGTGTGTGTGTGGGGGGGGGGGGGGGGGACGAATTTGTGTTTACTGTGTCGCGCTCTGTATTGCGTTGCTGCGCCTGTTTGTGTTTACGAAACATGGGATGATTTTTTGCGGAAAGGCGGCTTTATGTTTGTTTGTCCCACGAGTTGAAGTACGCGTCTACTGGCTTCCTATGCTGTGTTTCCTTCGTATTGCGCGCTTTTCACCCGTTCGTGGGCGTCAAGCATGTATTCATCTACGAGTGAAATGTTTAAGCATGGGTTTCGGAGAGCTGGAGGAACTCATACTCACGGCGAAACGTCTTTTTACCGCAAGGCTCCCAAGATGTCACTGAAGAAGTTTAGTATCTGCGTTGGCCATCTCTCTGAGACTTTCACGAGTTCCCAAGGATGAAATGTCTGTAGGCTCTGCCTAAATAATGCTCATTGTAAACTATCTAACTTCATAAAACATGAAAAAGGCATGATTCTGTTTGCACGTGATGATTTTTGAAACACAGGCAACAGAAGACATTAATGAGGCGTTTACGCACGATTGCGCGTAGGTATACTTGACGCACCCAGTGCCATTACTATTTTTTTTCTCTTACCAGATGCATGATTAGGCAGCTTTCGTAGATCGTTTCCGCCGTCCCGCAACGCTATCCGAAACGAAGACGCTCCTAGCTACTGCGCATGCGCTGAGTCTCCGCCGGTCCAGATGCGAAAGTTTCATAACTAACCGCTCCTATTGAAAAGATGGAAGCGGTTTTGGAAATTTTAAATGGAAAAATGGTGGTCGAGGAAGCCCACGAATACGTGGGGATGGACGTCTTCGACTACTGGAAACGGGCTCCATTTCACCATTGAGAGTTTCATCAAATCAGTTATAACTTTTGAATAAGGTAACGAATATATAGTTCCGAAACTTTGGCATGTGGTCTGGACCGCTAGCGCTACATTTGTGCGGAGAACGAGAGTTCACTGATGCATAGTTTATTTTCGCAATACAAAAAAACACTGTACGTATTTTTCTTTTTCCGGTAAAGCGGAGTACTATACTTAAAGTTTTTTTTTTTTCACCAGTTATTGTGGCCGTTTCTACTCCTGTTCTCTGCCCTATAGCTGACCACGCAATACGTCGATGATCCTGCCTCGCCAAATCACAATGGCAAATCGGCCTCTCGCTGTATTAGCATTCACAGCGTCGAGTTTGCGTCTGGGTAATGTTTCGACGTGGTCGCAATAAAGAAACCAGTTGAGGAGAGAACATGGGAAGGAACGATTGGCTCGTTTGTTCATCGCGAGAATTCCGAAAGCACCTAGCAACAAGGACTAGGAAGAAGACAAACAGTGCGCGCTACTAACAGTCAAACTTTAATGCGAAAAAAAAAAAGCTGAAACATCTACGCTTTCTTATAACACGGATGGCGCCATGTATACTCGAATTCCTCGCGCGATAAGTGTAATGACAGAGTTCCGTCATTACACTTATCTCGCGAAGGAACTCGAATACATTGGGCAAACACTACAAGAAAAAAGGCATTATGTTTCTGTTGTTGTTTTTGCATTAAAACTTCAATCGTTATAATCACCGACAACTTAATAAACCCGTTGCGCGGCAAGTCCCGACCATCTCATTATCATCGTGTCGCAGTCAATCAGATTGTGGCATTATCCGATAAGAACTCCAAGGACCAATCACGAAGCAAGAAGCTCGCTCCGCGCAGCCAATCAGATTGCGAGCTCAGACGTTGACAACTCCGTAGGAGCAATCACGACGCAAGAGGCGTGAGCATAATAAGCCGCGCCCTGCGTTTCTGAGGCTGTCGGCGACCAGGAGCTTCTCGGGGTTCTTTTATTCGCTACCCTCCGATGAAGCTAATCAAACAGCGCCGACGTTCTCTCCCCCCCCCTCCCTCTCTCTCTCTCTCTCTCTCTTTCTCTCTCTGAATTTTTATTAGAAAATGACTAAACTTGCACGAGCGCGCGCCATTGCAAAATAAATGGAGTTTCTATCTCCAGAAAAAAAAATAGTTACCGTCTATTACACTAGTTCATGCTACAGCGGTAATGTATAAGATATGTTGGATTTTGACTTTACTTACATCGCGTCGTTAACTACAACTACTATATCGAAGCGAAGCTATTCTCTAGGGGTGTCTTTTTACTATGTTCAAGTATCCACTTTATTGGCAGCTTTTATTTTTATATTGAGGGATTCGATTTCGAGTAACTCTTCGGGTAATTCATTGAAAAATCTAGGGCACATAATAATTTCTCGTGGCCTCTCATATTTGGTATAAATAAATGGTTCAATAAATTTTCTATTCCGTCTTAACGTTCTTCTTTCGGCATTTTCCACTTCGTCTGTTGTTGAGAAAATGCTTTATTATATATATCATGCTTCATCTGGTCTCTAAAACGCAACGTTAATAGGTCTTTATGCGTATAGTTTTGCATATCACTTTCTTCACTTAGGTAACCCATATTTTTGGCTATCCTTTTTTGGATCGATTCTAATTTTTGTTGTAGATATTTGTCACAGTGTCAATAGACTGTTATTCCACATTGAAGTGTGGACTTGCCCAGTGAATTGTACATCATTCTTAGTATGGATCGAGGGACCAGATGTATGTGATACATCTGCGCCATTAATATCCTTAATTTTTTACAAATTTGTTTTGCATAAATATTCCATTTAATGTGTTTGTGCATGGGCATCTCGATAGGTATTTGACATTATCAGCGTATTTCAGCGGAACGCATGAGCAATTACCGTATTTATTCGAGTAATCGCCGCACTGTTTATGAAGAAAACCTCAGGGTCCGCTTTCTCGCGGAGCACGCGGCTTGCCAATCACCGCGATCGGCAGCACGATTCCAGCGGCTTACAGGGCAGAAATAACGTCTTCGCGCGAAGATACCATCTGTGAATATTGCATTTGCATGAAGAATCGTATTATCGATCTAGGTATTCTCTATCTCATTTATGCGCAACGCGATGATTGGCTGTATATGTGTTCTGCGGGAAAGCAGACGCAAGGGCCTTGTTCATAAATAGTGCGGCTATTACTCGAGTAAATACGGTATTGCAATTCTGCTCGTGCATTTGTATTGGTAATTCGGTTAGGATATGTTTCCTCGGGTCTCTGAAGCATAATACTTGTGTGTTTCGGAACGTTTATAACAATTTTATTTGTTCGGTACCACCCCGTTAATTTATAAATGTCTTCTTGTGTTGTTTTTACAGCTACTTTATAATTTTTGTGTGCATATACAATTACTGCATCGTGGTCAAATTGAAAGTGCTCACTTTTTAATTTAACTTGGCTATCTCATTAACGTATAAATATAAAAGTAGTGGACCGAGTACTGTACCTTGCAGTACTCCCTGTTTGACTTTGATTTCTCTGCCATATTTTGAGCCTAGTCGTACTACTTGATGCCGGTCTTTAAGATAATTCTGGAATAAGTCACGCATCTTTTCCCGAATACTAAGACTGTGTAATCTATCTGGTAATATATTATGGTTTATTGTTTCAAAGGCCCTACTAAAGTCTATGAATAAAGCTAGAACATATATCTACTTCTGTCCATATTTTCAGTTACATAGTCAAAAAAAAGTCTTCTAGCAGGCCACTGGTTCCTACCTGCTCCCTGAATCCATATTACGTGCTAGTTAATAGATTATATTTTGAAATATAGCTCCGAAGTATTTTATTATTGTATGTTTCCATTATATAATTGATCACCAACAGTATGCATACTGGTCTATAAGTAGAGATTTTATCGTTTTTTTCGCCTTTTTTGTATATTGGCCGAATAATGAATGTTTTGAGTTTCTAACGAATATTGTCACGGCTTTATTACTCTTTAAATGTTTTACAATATCAATCAGGTCACCGTCATTCATATTGAGGGAAAATATTGAATTACTATTTCTTATTTGATTGCTTTGTTTTTCTATTTCCACGCAGCAGTTTTTTTAAATTATTATTTATTGTAACTTTTGTATTGAAGCCATTTGCTAGTACTTCTAAGTCTCGTTCTGGTCGAAAGCTTGTTTGGATTGTGTCCTCAGTGTTTTTTTTCTTTTTTCTTTTCTTTTTTTGTCTTAACAGTTGGTTTACTGGGGATGAACGTCCCCAGTAGGTTAGGTTAGGTTAGGTTAGGTTCGGTTCGGTTCGGTCAAGTCCAGCACTGTACAGTATCCCCTGTCTCAGAAAACATAGTCCAATAAAAGTTCATTTTGTGGATCTTTATCAGCGCTGTAGCTTGGTTCCTAATTTTTTAGAGCGCAGCTTTTAGGCTCCCGTTTCCGCGTACAGCGGCGTCGCCGTCGTCGTAACCGCCCCGCTAAATTTAGCGGGAAATCGAATTGGCGTTAAGGTCACGTGACGTCAATTTGTTCTCTAAATCTAGCGGAGAAACTGGATTCCTTCATGGGTAACGGGACACGAAGTCGTGTGACGTCATTTTCCCCGCTAAATTTAGCGGGGAAACTGAATTCGTCTTGAGGTCACGTGGCGTCAATTTTTCATCCAAATTTAGCGGGGAAATTGTGGGAGGAGGGAGGGCATCGGGGAGGATGAGGGGAGGATGGAGGAGGAGAATGGAAGAGTATGCAAGAGGAGGAGGGGAGGGTACGCGAGAGGAGTGAGGGGAGGAGAGGGAGAATTTGGCGGGGATATTTTCGCTTACTTTAGTGGGAAATTTAGCGAAAATTTCCCGCTAAATGGGAGGGGAGCCGGAGAGGAGGAGGAGGTGGAGGGGCATACCGTCCCCTCCGTGCTCTCCCCTCCTCCTCCAGAGCTGCGCTCAATTCGGCGTTACAGAAAATTGTAAACATCTTTCTTTTTTTTTCCTCTTATTACGTTTATATCACTTCATCATTACCACAGCGGGACAGGTTATATTGCCGTTTTAGATTCCACTGTCCTCCTCCCCAGCATTGGCCTTTTTTGAGGCTCGTCAACGTTCACTTCGGTGGCTCGGCACCGGGGAAGACGGGAGAAGGTCAGCAATGGCGGCTGTAATCTAGCGCGTGTGCAAAGCGTCCATAACATCGACAAGCACCGCGACTCCGTCTGCTTCGCGTCTAGCGGACGACCAAGTGAGGGCGTGATCAGAAACTGATAGAGGAATGGATCTCCGAGAGGAATCACGAAGTTTGACTTCCCCAGGAGATCATATGTCACTCTGGGAGTACGGAACGGCCACCGATCGCGTGTTATTCCTGACTCCAGGAAAACCGAACGACACCTAGCGGGAAAACACTGAACCGTACGGAACAGTTCCTTTTGCGATTTCTGCTCATGCTTTGTGGCTTCCGTGATTACATGTTGTCGGAGGTCGGCGCGATGGAACAGTTGTCCCGGTGGCTCTGTCGCTGCTGTCGTTTCTCGGAACGCTGGTTTCTCTGAACGCAACTATACGCAACCGTGTGAACCAGACATTGTGCGTTTACCAATGTTCATCGGCACCGTTGAAGGAAAGTAGGCAGGCCTTCCATCGCTTCCCCGAATAAGGTCAATGCCTCTGGAAGCCCGCTTATGGTAACACATCGCCGCAGGTTTGAAACGTAGCGAATACAAATTGGAGTAAACCATTTGGAGCGCAATGCTTGCTTACTGAAACCCGAGCGTTGTGCGTTGAGCTGGCGCATGGCACGGCACGAGCTGTTTTAGACCGCCATAGTTGCCCGATAGTGGCGACCCCTATGGGTCGCTGGAGTCGCGAATAGACAGATGTGTCCACGATAGTACGGTCCCTTAAATCTTGGTGGTGAGTCTCGGGGGGCAAACCTTGATGGGTCCCATTTCAGACATGATGATTGAAAACCTGAGACTGTAGTTTGAAAAACGGAAACTTGTGAAGTAGGAAGAAAAGGGGACAGACAACGTCATTGAGACGTTGTCTGTCCCTTTTTCTTCCTACTTCACAAGTTTCCGTTTTTCAAACCACAGTCTCAGGTTTTCAATCATCACGTATAACTTACACCAGCTCGCCTGCACTTTAACCGTTTTTTCCAATTTCAGCTTCCTTTCTTGCCGACTCCCGCGCGCGACAGCAACGTGTTCTTCTGTCCCCAACGTCTGCTGTCGCGGTGATGAGGGTGTATGGGACAGTCGTGTACTCGTATCCCTTTTTTATTTTCTTTCGGGCTGTCAGCACCGATTTTAGGGTGTGGCCCTTCCCGCGGGCGAGATCAACCCTGGAAGTCAGAGCACGTCTTGGTCCGCGAGCACGCAGCGTGGCCCCCTTTTTGGTCATCACTGGAGGGCGCGGTTCCGGGCACGACCTTCCGCCCCCTCTTTAATTTATTTTTATTTTTTTTTGTCCCGAGATTATTACGCGATGGAAGAAAGCAAAGGGTCCGATTGGACTTCCTCTACCGATATTTCCTGCTGTCGTTTTCGATGTTGTTGTCATTTTCATTGGACGCTGAGCGGCAGAGTCCGTTCTCCTCGGCCAAGCGTAAATATACGCGATCACGGACGAGTGTGTGTGTCGTAATTGGCTTTTCCCGATCGTTTGGCCCTCGTCCCTTTCGCTAAGTGCCCTGACGTAATCGCTGTCGACTGCTTTGTTAAATCAGAATTCTGGAGCCCTCGTCCTTTTTTGTTGCGTGTGTTTGAGTGAAGGTTTTTGCGCACAGTTGCGCTTGGGTGCGTTCGAGTGCGTTGCTGCTGCGAGAAACCAGGACATCCCTGCGTTTATGTCGCGTGCCAAGCTATTCCTTGAATTGGATTCCACGCTTCATGTGAAGCACAGATCTGTCAATGACTCGCTTCCGTTTCTAGACGCAGCGTGTTCAAACGTACTAAACGCAAATGTACGCTTGGGCCTTAATGGTGCTGTCTTCAAACCGCTCCTGGCTCTCCCGCTCTGTCGCAGTGCAGGAGCGTTGTCAAGGGAAGCGCACTCCTGAGTGGGATCCTGCACGCGCTCGCGAAATGTGTGTACGTTTACGGTAAACGTTATACTGTATCACCGGTCCATTTAGATATATTGCTTTTAGGGGAAGTTCCCAAGGCGGTGGAGATTTACGCTCGAATAAATTGACTTCCACGTTAAATGGAGCGTAAGTCGCGCCCTCTAGGCTGGCCGCTGGAAAATAATCGGCCTGGTCCGGGATTCGTTCCCGGGACCTCTCCAAGGCTGTCGGAGCGCTCTAGCAACAGAGCTAACAAGGATCTAGCCGTCACTAGAGCAAACGGGTGTTAGCTGTTAACAGGCTACGATCATGGCGGGTGGCAACTGTTAACACACGTTTTCTCTACTGACAGGAGGATCGGTGGCCGAGTGGGCTAGCGCACACCAGCTCGGAGCCCGTGGAGCGAAAGCTCGCGCTGCAGAACCCAGGGATCCTGTGTTCAATCCCCACCCCTGCCCGTTTCTATCTGGATGAGCATCGTACCGGCGTGCGGTCGTGTATCACATGGTGCACGTTAAAGACCCCAGACTATCGGTTGTACCGCACTGGCTAATTTGCTCATCTACAACTGTGAGACTCGTCGCCCTTTGAGGCAGACAAAGTTCTAGGCTGTATAAACATACACACAACCCAATTTTTTTTTCTTTTCTACTGACAGCTGGTTTGCTCAATCGCTAGAGCGCTTCGAGTTTTGGAGAGGTCCCGGGATCGAATCCCGGCGGATTTTTTCAGCAGCCAACAGTCGCCTAAATGGCGCGAGTTGTGCTCCATTCCAGGTGTAAGTCAATATATTCGCGCGTATATTACAACTATAACTTCGTATAAGTGTTGGTATGCCACCTGTGCCTTGCGGGTAAATGTCTAAAAGCAGATAAGCGCGCTTATAATACAACTGTAGGGGATAGGCCATAATGTCGTAACGAGTAAGGTGTGCCCAGGTAGTTGCGATGGCGTGTTGTACGTTGCACAATATGTGATAGTACAAAAAGAGAGCGACTCGATGACGGGAGACTTAGCAGTTTTTGTTTTATTTCAGTCGCAGGATCGGTATAGAAGGGGGTCTTTGAAACATTCTTTCATAATCGCACGCGAAGCGGTTTCATGGTCGCCAAGCGGTTTGATGGTCTGCCACAACTCTAAATGATCTCCTTCCCCCTCGCCTGGTGCGGGAGTATTTGCGCGATCATTTCGAAGCATTTCATTCGCGTTTGCTGCTTTCACGGAAGGGGCAGGTTTTGTTCGCATGAAACGGTCGAAAGGAAGAAAGTTGCATGGCTTGCTCGCAAATTATCCTGCTTGCGCGATAATTGAGTTTGGAAAGGACGCGTGAAAAGAGCGCACGGACAAGAACGGACCCGTCTATTCAAGCTTCTCTCCCGGCGACACCCGTGGTCAAAGACGTCACAAATAAAACTACTGTGAGGCACAAAAAAGATAAATATGGCGTCGCGACCCGCCTTCCTCGCCCTCTCCGTACTTTTCGCGGAGCCACGATCACGATCAGTGCATGAACAGTTCTACACAAACTTTACGCTGAAATATTATCTGTGGATTAATATAATTAAATAATCAGCGCCGCTCGCAAAAAAAAAAAAAAAGAAAACGTGTGATTGCAGGAATGATTTTTCCTCATCACTAAAGAGTGCTTGTTTGTTAAAGCGACGTTCTTTGGTACTGATTCATTATCGAATTTCGTAAACAGTTATTTTTCGCTTAACAACAACAAAAAAAAGAAAAACGTCCAGAATTATGAGTGAGTCTTTTGTACGTGTCTTATTTTTTTTGTCCCTGTTTTTGTTTGCTCTGTTTTGTATTATGAAGTTTGTATAACTAATGTCTCATAACGAGGGTGAAGTTTGGACACCGCAACTTTGGGAACATCGAGCCAGTTGATGTCGGGGTGCGACATGTAACTTGTTTTTACCGACGAAAAAAAGAAATCTTGCTTGTTTTGTTGCGATATTTGCGCCTCTTCAGACGTCTGTCGAGCTTGGCTTCGCGGTCTGCCTCATAGCGACGCCGTTTTTGCTCCGTTTCTTCCTAAATGTAATTGGCGCATAATTATACACCCATTCAAGTTTTCCCGATAAATATAGCTAGAAGCGCTTCCCTCACAATTGTGCGGCAATTTAATTTCCCTGCTAAGTTTACCTATCGACCCGCCACTCACGGCCGCGCACGACCTCATGGTTTGGAGGTATATTCGGGATTGTCAATCACTGTCCCTGTCTGTGTGTGCTGTGCGTGCGTGCGTGCGTGCGTGCGTGCGTGCGTGCGTGCGTGCGTGCGTGCGTGCGTGCGTGTGTGTGTGCGTGCGTGCGTGCGTGCGTGCGTGTGTGTGTGTGTGTGTGTGTGTGTGTGTGTGTGTGTGTGTGTGTGTGTGTGTGTGTGTGTGTGTGTGTGTGTGTGTGTGTGTGTGTGTGTGTGTGTGTGTGTGTGTTGGGGGCATACACCATAGGTTTGTGTACTTTGTGTAATTCTGGAGGGAAAGGGTTGTTGGGCACAGCCTTGTGGTGTGTTAGGAAATTGCTGTTTATAAGTCACATACTAAAAAAAATATTTGTATGGGGGCTTAGACAGCCTTAACATAGCGCGTGATGTCCCCCGCTACCAGGATGTCAACGTTAATGTTAATAAAGTGCGCGCGTCGCCCGCCAGGCGGGAGTCACGGTCACAGAAAAGCGGTTAGCGTTTTTTTTGTTTTCTTTTTCCCCACGTTGATTGAACACGCGTGCTTGACGCAGACCTGATGATTAATAATTAATCTGTGCCGCCGCTGACGTAGATCGGCACGCTGTTCTCTAATAAAAGACGCAGCTCTTCCGTTCTAAATTTAGGGTCGCCAGCAGATCGACATTACCATCACTTTTTTTTTCTTCTCTATTTTTTTTTTTTTTAGTAGCAACGGTTGCGGACATTTTAACGTGGCGTTTGACGACTCCGTTTCGACACGGTTGACCGTGACCTTGGGGACTGCCGACGAGTGCGAGGGGCTGAACCAGGAAGAAGCGGGAGACACGCTCCGCTCTTGTGGCGCGCCATCGGCCTTGCTACACGGGAAGTCGCCTCCTTTGGCTCGGTCCCAGTTACTTCAAATCGGCCACTACGAAACACGGGAACAGTAGGAAAAGAAAAAAAAAGAACGCATATACGGTCAAGATATGAAGACAGAGTGGCCGCTGGCCACGTGCAAGGGTCTGATATGTTAAAGTAACTGTGTTGTCTGTAAATTTCGACAGCGGGAAGGTAGTCGGCCTCCATTGGCGTTTGTTGTCTTCACCATTACCCCCACCTCCACCCCACCCCACGGTATAGCTCTCAAAGTATACGTGGCTGTAAAATGGAGGTGCGTCTCGATCGAACAAGTTCCGTGAAAGCACGAAAAGAAACTTTAGTCATGCTATTTCTTGGCGATTGTAAAGAGGGCAAAGGCTTTCGAGGAACTGAGTATAGATTCGGGATGAGAAACGCGATTGAACGCTTTTGGGTATAGTCGATGAATAGGATGTCGACTTCGCTCTGTCTGTCCAAAACCTTAGCCATATCATTCATTGTTTTAGTCAGTTGGGTAGTGGTGGAAGGCACAACTGTAAACTTTGCTCGTGAAATGAATTAAGTTGTAGTTACGGATTCATCAGTTAATGTAATAAAGTTACAGTTATAGTCACACGCTTACAATTGTGACTCGTTAAAGTCACAGTTGCCGAAAACAAGTAACAAAGTTAGATTGCAGTTACATGTAATCTATATCGCACAAGGATTCTCTCCAGGAGTTGTGATTACCGACGTGCCGTTCATTTACCAAGATTGTATCCCTTCAGACCCCTTCTTTTTGACTCGCTACTCACAACAGGTTTCAAGGGCAGGACGTAAACCTCGTGACTGGGTGCTTTCCGTGAACAACAGCTTCTTACGCGATGAGACGACGGCAATTTAGTAAAGTATAAGGGTAACGAAACCAAGTTACTAGTTACAGGAAAATGCAATTAGGCTACCTACTATTTTATTGTAGTTTGAAAGGTATTTAGTTACAACAAATGTAATTACGTTAACTTAGATACTTATTATTAGTTACATTACAGCTTTAATGGAAAGGCCGCACCAAAAACCATATCGGCCACTACAGAAAAAAATTAATTAGTTTAAAGGAAAAGTGATTTATTTATTGACACTCATTGATTGATTGCCATATTTTATTTTGACACAAGTGTCAAGACGGTTGGGACAGAACGTGATTAAAATCACCCGAGGAGGTCCCAACCGCCAATACAGCAATAAGGCAGCAGGTTTACAAACACAATATGTTCCAACAGGCTTAGTACACAATAGGTTCCAGAATCGTAGCGCATGACGACTATAAAGATATGAGCTCGTATAGTTGTTCATATTACATCTGTTCGACCGTATGTTGTAGCTTATCTAATAATCTTCACACATATGGTCTTTCATTTATTTATCAAACGTCTTATTGTTGTGAAAAGGCGGACGTGCCGCCGTCTGAGTTGTGACATTAAGCAATGCAAGCGTGACGTTTTGCATTGCTTAATGTCACAACTCAGGCTGCGTTTTTTTTTTTTTTTTGGTCTACACATATATTTTGGCGGCGTCATTCGCTGAGCTGCCTCCGTAAGTTGCGGTGATTGGCTCTCCGAATGTTGTGCGGAAAAACAAACGAACAAGTTTTTTTTTTTTTTTTTTTAGAGTGTATTTTCTGTCTTTTATCCCTGTGAGTTCACAACACGAGGAAAATATAGCGGACGCAAAAGAAATTCGGTAGTACCCTCTTTTCTTAACGTCCGGCCTTCTTTGCGTTCTGAAATCACAAAATGCCGAACCGACATCAACGTCTTTTTCTTTAGTCATCGGCACTATTTCACATGCCATGTCATGTCATGTAGCACCTAGAAGGCAATGATTTCGCCACAGATTTCTGGAATGGTATCTTGCGCAGCGAGGAAAGCTTGCACTGGAGTGAAGCACTCGCTTAATCGTTGTCTTGCGACGAAGACCCATCTCATCTCGGAGGCCGCGTGCAGCCGCGGCTCCAACTAACTATAGGTGGCGCCACTCATTTTCCAAGATGGCGGGTTTAGTGAGGGTCAGAGATGCGTGCCGCTGTTGAGCCTGTCTCGTGTGCTGGCTTCACTGAGCGACATAAATTATTTCTGGTAATACGAGGAAGCTAGGGTGTTATGAGCGCAGGTCACCTCCTTAACCTGAAAACAAGAACGATGTTTAGAGTATTATTTACGGAAGGATGCGCGTCTTAATTCTGGAGCGAAACCGAAACTTACCTCTATTTTGGGTTTAATTTCTCGATATAGGTATTAATTTCCGATTCTTTCATGACTCAAGATGTGTCTCACATCGCAATTATTTACTTAGAAAGGTTGTTCGAGGAAACTTTAATTTGTGACATACATGTTCGATCCAGGCTGATATTTGTAGTTCGAAAAATCAGTGCTGATATTTGTGCGTTCTCGCTGCCTTTTTCTCGCTCAGATAATTGTCATGGGAAATAATTAACTGCGGGCCTTTTAATGGTTTTTTGGTTGCTTAGATGATTAATTGGTTTAACATTATTTCCAGCACAAGAATAAGAGAATAATTCCAATTTTTACAATATGTCCTCGAAACGCATAAATTAATAAACTGCTCTCACTGCAACAACAGAAAGACGGGATCCGAGTCAGACAGCTGAAGTGTGTGTGTGCTTTATAGCACGGCGTGACGCGTAGGGCTTCATATTACATCCAGTGTTTGACTGTTTGTCTATCTTGATAACGACGTCAGAGTTTTTCATATGCTAAAAAGAAATCAAAATTATACCTTTCTGGAAAGACTATTATGGTTAAATAGCGTATTCTCGTGATATTAGCGTTAATTGGAGGCATACATTGCCGCGATTTGTATTAATAATAATAATATTAAAATTCACATATTTGAATAAGTAATTTTTCAAGCTCTAATATAATTTGTTGCTTATGATCTAATTTTAAATGCGCGAAGAAATATGACAATTAAAAGTGTTCTACTTATCATGACTGGTGCCAATTGCAGCATTTTTAATTACAAATAAAATAAAAATAGTCTAAAATCAATGAAAACATTCTAGCTAATGTGAGAAATCCATATAAAATTATATTATTTGTGGGTAAAGTATACTGTGCTATCAAAGTCGCGACTTTCGACAATCGGCGAAACGTCCAAAGTCGCCGCCAATATACTCCCAAACCAAATGCCCAAAAGTAAAAAAAAAAAAGCTTTTTGAATAATTAGTTTTTTTATAACATTTTTTTTCTTTTTTGTAATTGCTCGCCGTCGTTTTGCCAACCTCAGCCTTTCCAGTTCGAAGGAACGCCTACCTGCTTGCACGTCTGCTCACTGCAGCACGTTTCGTTGGCGTTGGAACCCGGTGAAACAGTAGTGAGCTTTAATATTGCGTATACTAGCGAACTCAAGCCCTGCGTAATTGCGTTAGCTTTGCGTGTTCCACACTGTGCGTGCGCGGGGCCCAAATTTGCGGTTTTGGATGGCGCATGGCGATGAGGCGCACGCACAACGTGGGACACGCAACTCTAGCGCTAACGCACACCGCTTGCGTTTGCTTCTATGCGCAATACTAAAACTCTCCAGTAAGGTACAATCCCATACCGGCTGCAGCACTATGTTGGGACACTGAAGAGTGTTGTTTGCATTCGGAAACGACATTTCGCGAACCATGATCGCGAGCAGTTCCGCCATTCCCGCTTAGCAGGAGAATTGGGGGACCCTCACTAGAGCGCTTCCCGTTTCCGCCGCGGGAGGGCGAGCGGCGAGCTGGAGACGCGAATAGGCGCGCGCGCGTGCGCGCGTAGCTATGCACAACGTTTTATTTGCAGGAACACTCGCGCAAGGAAAGCAGTGTCCATTTCTTTCGCAACTCTGCGCAAACCACTTGAGTTGGAGTGTAGGTGTCTGGCGCGGTTCCAACTGCACTTCAGGTTTTCTATTACGGAACATGCGATCGCATGGGGAGGACGCGTTTATGGGCATATTTACAGAGTTCTTCAATTACTTACTGGTTTATTCTTTTAATTTTGTTTTGTTGTGCTTACCAACGGCCCGCGACCTTGATGGTGGTACGCGCTTTAGTGACCATGTGAGGAAAGTAAACAGCGTAAAGCCAAAAACACGTAAACGTGCATGGACGCAGTTTTTAGTTTGGAAGGCGGTCATAATTAAAGCGCCATCACATCGAGGAAACTGTTGGACAACTTTGTCCGTTAAAGGGGTACTCCGGCGATTTTTCGAGCTACCTAAAACTAACTATAATTTCAGAATCACCGGCCTCTTACGCTTTCCGGTACGAAACTTATCGTCGCGAAATTCAGAAGAGTTATTGTGAAATCGGCTAGTGAAGACGATGCCAAAACCAACGCTCGGATATACCCGCGCTTTTCAGTGCCGTGACATCATTGGCAGGCAGGCTTGTAGGTCGAGCGGGCAGCCTAAAAATGGGCTGGGCCGAGCATTTGCACTGCTGCACGGGTGCTAGACCGAGCTTCCAAAGCATTCATTTGACACCACGAAACTGCTTGCAATCATTTGGGAACAATGCGTACAGTCAAAAGGGTGAACCCCTGCCTTCCGCTAACGTCGCTTTTTTTTTTTTTTTTAGCCTCCAAACATTGGTCATTATTCCCTAAGATTCATAACAAACTACACTCTAAGATATATTTTTCTAAAATTTGACGTTTTTGCGTTGAAGTCGGGCGGGCGACACGGTCCCTAAGTCGAACTTCGTCGAATTTTGCCGAATGTCGGATGGTTCGCCGAACTGGTCAAACCTCAGGTTCGACTAAAGTTCGCGACATCCCTTAAGCCGCGGCCACGCTGCTATGTACACCGTACAAAAACAAAAACATAAACAAAAACAAACTTTCAGCCTTTCCACTCTGGTGAAGGAAGAGCAGCGGAGCTGTAGTATGTGCCGCCATCTATAAGCGACGGCGGCAACCAGACAACCGGCAAGCCGATTGTCTGGTTGCCGCCGTCGCTCAGTAGATGGCGGTAGCTGCCACAGGGTTGTGTCGAGATTTATTTGCCCACGGACACGAAACTGGGTCAAGTAGCCCTTAACAGCTCCGCTGTAAAGACACAGTCTATAGAAGGCGTGTTTATATTGCTTGTCCGACGCTCCCGTGGTCATACAGAAACTCCGCAGACATGCATGTATACGAAGGATACGTATGTGTGGAGAGGGGTCATTAACCTTCGACTAATTTATTTACCTAACGCGATATGGTTACTTGCGGCGGGGTTCGGAGCTGAGCTCGCTGGTGCTCGAGCGTTCGTTCGGCCATAGTTCGGCTCGCGCATCGCTGAGCGTGCCTGTCGCGCGAGCTTTTCTCTTGGCTCACCTGGGGCCGTTACGGCCGTGACATGTATGAGCCTGCTTTGAGCGTGCCCGGGGCGTGTCCGCAGTTAATTATGCCATCGTGTCTTCGGCGAACGCCGCTGCCTGACCCTGACCTGACCTTAACCTAACCTAACCCTAACCTGACCTGACCTGACCTAACCTGACCTGACCTGACCTGACCTGACCTAACCTAACCTGACCCTAACCTAACCTAACCTAACCTAACCTAACCTAACCTGACCTGACCTGACCTGACCTGACCTGACCTGACCTGACCTAACCTAACCTGACCTGACCTAACCTGACCTAACCTGACCTGACCTGACCTGACCTGACCTAACCTAACCTAACCTAACCTAACCTAACCTGACCTGACCTGACCTAACCTGACCTGACCTAGCCTAGACCTGACCTGGCCTAACCTGACCTAACCTAACCTAACCTAACCTAACCTAACCTGACCTGACCTGGCCTGACCTGACCTAACCTGACCTAGCCTAGCCTAGCCTAGCCTGACCTGCCTAGCCTAACCTGCCCTCACCCAACTCTTTTAATCCCTCCTTCCACAACCTCCAGAAGCGGGTGAGCGGTATAGTGTAAATAAATAAATAAAAATGACGAGCGATGTGACGGCGCTTTAACTATGTCGACTAATCCGCCATTTGGTTTGTTTACCTAATTCGTGCGCGGTGCGGCGTCGCTGAAAATGTCCTTCGTCAAAATGCCAATGTGCTCGAAAAATCGAGAAAAAAAATTACCGCGCGACGACATTTTTAAATGACAGTGATCGAAAAAAAGAAAACGATATAATAAGTGTTTTCCGCTCAATATTTTATCGGAGTGCTCTTCATTTGCTGTAAATGCAGCTAGCCTTAACCGAGGAGGTATAGCTGTCGCTCATAATTTACGCCATAAGATAGTTCCATGGTCGATGCAGTTCCCCTTCTAGCGTAGAAGGGAACTGCAAAACATTCTCTGCAACGTGGCGCAGAGATGAGTTGACATATATATAGTTTGAGCGCTGCGACTGACGGTCTGATCGCTTCGTTCGCCAAAACATTCTGGGGCTTGCGAAACAATTTTAGAGGTCCGGCAGAGTCCGTTTTCACGCTCCGACTTTTGTATCGCTCGCTTTCGTGCGTGATGTTTTTATTTATTTTTTTGGCATATTTTTAGCGGGTGCATTATAGACACTTTGCGCTTATTGTTTTAGCGCTATGTGGACTCATTACCTTACTATACATACTGCCGAATCTTCTAATTTCAGCGATGGTATGGGAGCGTAGCTAAATGAGCTCGGGGAAGGCGTGGTCCCCGGAGTGTCCGTCGGCGCATGCGCAGAGCCGACAGCAGCGCCACCGCAGAAGCGTTCAGTCAGGGTGTTGAGTCGGTGTGTATGTTCACCGACGAGGTGAGAGAACTGGCACAGACGGCGGGGTACGAGCTTCACTAATCGTCGCGCCTCCAGCGCGAGCTTCTACCTTCGACAGTTCTTCGGCGTCTCGTGAACCTCCAGCGCGTGCCGCCTGCGGCAAAGCACGGCGGAAGGCACGGAGCGATTGCTGGAGCTATACGCCGGGTTATCGAAAGACACGCCCTGGCCTTCTCATTTTTGCCAGGGACTATGGGCGACTTCTGCAAGATCGACGGCACTATATAGCGCGACCGTGATAGAAAGCTGTCGCTGCAGCTTCGCTCGCCAGCTTTTCTGAGCGAATCAGGTATTCACGTCGACTGGCTGTCTAAAAACAAAACCGCTATAATAGGCAAAAAAAAAGAAAGACGCGATGGAAATCGTTTAGGCAGCTCCAAGCGCGTGATAAAAGTAGGGAAGAAAATGAAGTCAGAGTAAAAGCAACAACTTACCCGTTATTTTTCTGCCGTTTCTCCGCTCATCAGCGACTGTTCCTAAAGTATCTATAAAAAGAAAAGTAGTTAGCTGAAAACCGTTCTGGCAGCTTGTTATCTTCGTGCCTGCCACAAACTAAGGATTACCCAGTGCTTAATAATTCATCGTGCTCGAATGTCTGCTGTACAAGCTCTGATCGATAATCGCCGAAGAAAGTTGGGTTTTCGGCGTCGTTCATTATTCATCGGCCGCGTCGTAAAACGTCGATGTCACGCCGAAGTACGCGGCCTCCTTTCTGGGCCCAGACGCTGCGGGGATAAAAGAAAAGTAATTGTGTGTTTGTTTAGAAGGTAGTCATCCTCAATGGGCCTCCCGTGTCTCCGCTCAGAGCCGTATATGGAGACAGTTTGGCGATTTATTGGGAAGTATAGGAGACAAATGAGGAGGCTCCATTCGCCGAAAGCGTGCTGGGCCTGTTCCAGTGTGTCTTCAGAAATTCGAATGTGGCCCACCAGAAGCCGGAAGTAATACCCTGGCGGCGGTCGCGAGAAACGAAATTATTAAGCGCGTCGGAGTGACTCTCGGTGACTGAAAATCTGGTGCACGTGATGTTTCGCTCTCGGTCATTCAAAGTCATGGTGGAAGAGTGCGACTAGCGAAACGATCGACATAATCCTTACGCCAGAGCGCCGAGGGTCACACTCTGTCCGAGTAAAACAGAGTTCGAGCGGCACATTCGTTTCTTGCAGCTTTCTGCATGATCATGATCGAAACATCACGTCCAGCCTATTTTCAACCACGAAGGGTTGCTACATTTAACTCTTACGCACTTATTAAACCATATACCTTTGATTAAAACTGTTTCTTAATTGCTACTCCCGGACTCTTTTCGGATTCTGGTTGGTCGAGAGAGCATGTCAAACCCCCTTTCTGAGGCTGGCGCACGCCTGACTCTGCTCTGTTTCCGCTGTAAGACCAGAATGTTGGACATTTTAGCGCACTGCCATATTTTGCCGTCTGGGACACTGCCCTGCGGGGATTGCGCGGGGACTGCGGTTTAGCAGACATTTTCGCCGTTTTTGATGTCGTTAAAACCTATGTTAAAACCGCACACTACGAAAAAACGCACTGTGTATTGCGGTGCGTATTTCTCCGCTAGATTGAGCGGAAAAATTGACGTCACGTAACCTCAACACCAATTCGATTCCCCGCTAACTGACCTCAACACCAATTCAATTTAGGCGGGAAATTCAGTTTCTCCAATTTAGCGGACAAATTCTGTCCGGGTAATCGCACAGCATATTGCGGTGGTAGGCTGAAATAATCTGTTCGTAATGCGGCCTACCACCGCGATTTCCGCAGGAAGCACCTTCCGGTGTCGAGAGTATACAGCACCTCTCGCGTCAACTGCCGCAGCTAAAAGAAAAAAAAAGTATGGTTTATAGATTTTTTTAGCGGCGGTCTCGAACGAAGTGATTTATAACGCGCGTCCCTGGTTTTCATAGTGTACGTCAGTGTTGCCCGACTGCGCTGGGCTCTATACTTCGTTTCAGCTTGGGTCCAGACGCAGCCGATGCTACGAGCGCGAGCGTGTGGCCCTGAACAGTGCTTGCATTGCACGAGCGCGCGTGCTTGGCAGGGACGCTGAAAGCCCGGAGCTCGCGCTTGTAGCATCGCCTGCTGTCTGGACCCAAGCTGAAAGCTGAAACGAAGTATAGGTTTTCTCGTCAGTGGGCTGTGGTATGTTTTCTCGTCAGGGGGCAATTCCGGACGCTGGTGGGAGCTAAATTGCCGCGTTTTATTTCTTCTTTTATGTACATTGGCAAATACAATTTCTGTCTTTTTTTTAAAGACAGCAGTGTGCTATTTTTGGGAACAAAAAAAAATGAAAGCTATTTTTGGTGAGTCCGTGCGTGACACAACAAATGGAACTTTAATGCTTCTTTTATTTTATGTTGATTTTTTTACGGCACCATACACTCAGCCGTGTCAATCTACAAAGGTCTGAACGGTCGAAAACATTTGACCACACAGGATAGCCGAAATGCATGGGTATTCCCCGCTCACAACGTGAAATTCAACGAGTTAGAATGACATTTTCATTCTAAAATTTTTCATTCTAAAACTGACTTTTTCTTCGACTTCGAATTTTGCTATTTTTCCCTCACCACGGCCTCGGGTTTTAAACATCATGTGGCACTGTACCGTGTATTGCGTAGGGTCGTACGTTCAAAAACGTGCCCTTGTTTGTTTTTTTTTTTTTTTGTATTGAAACATTAGGCCGGCTGTACACACACTGCCCGGTCGGAGCGACCGACTTTCCTCGTGGCCGCTGCCTTGCGGGTGACACATCGACATGGGTAACCTTGAGCTTGACTTGTATCCATGCGTAACAAGAAATATCCCGTTTAGCGACAATGCGTGGTGAGGGCCCGGACTTTACATATTGTTTCGGGTTCTATACTGACTGCTCGGTCTATGGGAAACAACGAACCGTCGTAACAACTTGTTTTTTTCTCGACATTACGAAATGCAAACAACTAATCTTATTGTATTTTTCTTTTTCGGAGGAATTGGCGATCCCCCAACGCCAGGTGACAGCCATCGAACGTCAAACTTGTCGGAGGGCGGTATTAGCGGCCGCACTACACAGGTCAAAGCTAAAGCCCCTTAATAGAGAGGGCTGATGTTTTCAACGACAACAATAAACCCGGCGTCACCTATTTTTGTGCTACGTTGTCAAAGCTACGTCGGAGCGCAAGTTCGTCTGCTTCTTTTGCTAGGGTTGTGTTGACGTCAAAAAGAAGCCGAGCTCTGATTGGCTTGATTGAAGGATAGTGGGTAGACCTCAAAGCAAGCTGCCTTGAGGTGTACCCGCTATCCTCCAGTCAGAGCCAATCAGAGCTCGGCGTTTCTGACGTCAGCACAACCCCTTCAAAAGAAGCAGACGAACTTGCTCTCCGCATAGCCTAGCCTCCGCAGTGCTCCAACGCGTGTGCTTCGCACGAGTGCGAGAGGGAATGAGACGCAACGCGAAGCCGCGTGCTCTCGCAGCAGTGCGGGCGTGCAGTAGACTGTGCAAGCCGCGCTAGCCTCGACAACGTAGCACAAAATAGTGTGCGCCGAGTAAAGGTTGTGACGCTGGCCCGCTTCTCCCAATGGTCGAGAGCGGTCCCACGCTTTCTTGCCCCACGTGTCACTATCACCATGGTAAACCATCTGCAAGCCGGTAGCAGCGCCACATCGGCAAACAAACAGTTCATTCTTTTGGAAATTCGGTTCCCATTGAAACGGCAGCAAGTATAAAAATTATACGTGGAGTCGTGTTCCCATTAGCGGCTGAACAATACCTCTTGAGTGTTATAAAATGCCCGATCTGGTGATTTTTGTTAGCATCTTGTTCTCTCCTAACACTAGAGTGCAAGGTGGCGCTGCCTCTCGCATACATAGAAGTGCTCCTTGCTGGCTACGCCTTGAGGGCCGGCGGCTCGCAACATTGAGGCACACTACATACGCAATATGCTTTGTTTTCTAGGCCTTGAATCGAGGGGCCGCTATCGTCTTTGCAATCATCACACCGCCCCTTCTAAAGTCAGATCGAACATAAGAAAGACAGTGCGCGAGGGAAAGGGCGCGCACGAGAAAAGCCATGGTGGAAAGGTCGCTCCTCTCCACTTCAGCTTTCCTACTTTGCTCCCTTTTCCCCTCGCACTGTCTTTCTCATGTTATACCTGACTGTAGCTCCTTGATAAAATTCACAAAATCAGCCTCACTTCGGCTTTTCTTCATTTTTTTTTCTTGGTGCTATTTTGTTTTGCTACTGCTTGGCTATGTTAGCAACATCTGAGTTTTTTGGTTTTTTTTTTGCTGTTTTTTTTATTGCTTTTCTTTTCCAAACGTAGAAAAAGAATTTTGGGCTGGAATCGAATAAAGCCCTTTAATGTCACTGTCTCGAAGTCCACAAGCGCGAACTCTGCCTCGGGGAATCGCCTCGGCTACAAGAACGCATGCGCAGTGAAAGCATTTATCAAATTCAAAATCATCCGCCAACGCTTGTAAACAACGTGTTTTTTGTATTTTTGAAGGAATATCTATCTATATATATATATATATGTATATTTTTTTTAATTTATTGGAAAATGGCGAAAATGTAGTTCAAAGGATAATCGTGTGAAAATCCGCTGTTTTCTCACGTTTCACCACAATATTGTTTAATTTGTTTACAGTACTAAACTGCCAATTGCTTGGCCGCTTTCCTGCGAGGGGTGCCTGCTCCACGCTCGTGGCGCCAACTCTTGGAGCGCATCTTAACGAGAGCGGCCGGTTTCGATCCCCGGCGCCAGATGGGGCGGGCGGCGCCACTTTTTTGTTTTGTTTAATGTTAGAGAGAGAGAGAAAGAGAGGGGATAGAGAGAGCGGGGAGATCGAAGAGGGTGAGAGAGAGAGGACTAGTTTCAGAGAGGTCTAGGGGTACTCTGCTTGTGTTGTAAATGAACTGTACTTGGAATCACTTGAGTTGCTCTCGTATAATTAGTCTCATTTTGGGGCAGCTCGTGTTTTGCAGTTTTAAAACCTGGCAACTTTAGTGTGACTTCGTTGCTTTTTTTTCATTTAAACGAAACTATACTGTTGCTTGACGAACGTTCAATACAAAATTATATTTTGATGAATTACAATTAAGATAGACCTCGCCGATTTACAGGTAATTCTAAAACGCTGTTCAACCATAAAAAAGAAGAAGCCGTCGCACATAAGTGCGATGACTCTATGCAGATAGGTGTTTTGGGGAAGTTTAAAAACATGTAAATAGAAGGGAAAAAAGAACGAAGTAGTTTTTTTGTATGAGGGAGGAAAACAGAAGCAAACCGTCGGGTTGACGCTGCTATTCACAACAGATGGCACCGCATGGTACCAAAACTTGAAAGCTTCTTTAGAGATCCTGAAACAGATCCAGCGGTTCCGAGCATGGGGGGCGCTGCATGTTAGTAGCAGCGTCGACCAGACGGTTTGTTGCCTTTTTCTCCCTTTGCGTAGGAAATATCAAGCTTTTATTTCCTTGATTTGTTTCCCCCCATAAATTCACATTTCCGAAATTTAAGTATGATCGCACCACCTAAAAACATCCTCGTGAAAAAAAAAGATTGTTTTTTTTTAGTTTATTGACGTAATTATGATAATTTCTGCGCGCCCGAACAGCGGCGCTGCTGTCGGCACTGCGCATGCGCAGACGCTTCGCTTGGTTGTGGTTCGAGCGCACAGTGCCAACACCGCGGGTGCACGGGCAAAGCGGGCGTGTTTGTGAACAGCGTGTTGGTCCATAGATCACATATTGCATATCGTCTGTCAATGTAGTCTCCTTCGTTTGCAATCCAATTGGTGTCATCGGTTCGGTAGCTTCCTATTCACTCCGATTAAGAGAGATGGCGCCCAGGTATCGTCCCTCTCCAGGCCGTCACAACTTACCTTTCTAGTTCTCTGAGCACATCTTTTCCTTATTTTCAGCTCCTTGACCCGCCATAACTTTCTCATCTCATTGCCTAGCAGTGTGTGTCTTTGTTTTCTCCTCTCCTTGGCGTGTCCTCTATACTTGTTTTCGCCTCAAAGACCGCAGTAAAAAAAAAAAAAAAAATGCCGGGCTCCTTGTGGAGAATGACTAAGTTTCCGCTTTATATGGAGAATTAAGATATGTGTAGGTGCATTTTAGAATAGATATGTGTTATCTTATCAGGACATACACGTTCCAAACGTCAAAAGTATCGCTTCTTCGTCTGACAACCAAATATTGTAAGAACTACTTCGCGCGGCGTATGAAGAATGCGCAAAACTTCCTTTCTTCTTGAGGTGAAAACGAGTATAGGTTCAGCTGGTATTCAAGAAAGGTATCGTCCGCCGTGAGCGTACACTCTCAATATTCCTCGCCCCTTTTCCTCGCATCGCGGCAACACTGTGTGTACGATGTGCAATTGCGTGTTTTTGTGCTCGTCGGCTAGCGTCTGTAAAGTGGAACATACACCCCCGCGGACAATATAAGCTGAAACACCTGATCCAGCCTTTTTCTCAGTCTGCGGTCCCCACGAGCTGTATTACGTCTCAGTTTGTTAAATCTAGTGCGAAGCACGGTAGCTGAAATTCGCATTCCATTCCTAGTCGTGAGCGCACCCCTCTCAGGAACTCCCAAATATACGCCAAAGAAGCAGGAAGGACTGTTTCAGGTCATATTGTCCGCGATAGTACGCGCAGCCCTGCCGATAATGCAGCCGATCCTGACGCCTCCTGGCGTTACTCCGGAGCGCATCGTCACGAGCAGTGGCTCTTGCGTCGCGCGCAAGTCCGTGCGAAGTTCGTCAGGGATCCGACGCATATTCGCAACACGGAGCCTTAGTCTTTACGGGGCAAGCGACGGACGAGCGGGTGCTCTGTTGTAGGGATCGCACGCGTGAGCTGTGGATATGCATAAGCACCGAACTGTTGTATACCCGACCTCGCCCCTCCGAGTTTATGAAAATCGCCGCGCACGACTTACGAGATGGAGTGTGAAAGGTTCCGGCTTCCAGTTACGGTTGCAACTTCTCGTTAAGGGACGCCGTGCCATGCTGTCTACACGACTCGTTCGCTCGTCTTACTCTGGGGTTCATGAACGCAGAGTCAATTGAAAACACTTGCCACGAACAAATAAAGGAGGAAATAACCTTGAACTGAGACATAGTTTCGGTGACATTGGGCTGCGTGACGACGGTGGTGCCTAAAACGTGTCTCCGAATGTGGTCACTGACGCGATGAGGACGGCAGGAAGCCGACTAACAAGAGCAAATAGACGCCATGTCGTTCTCACCTTGCCACTCAATATACGGGTAGAAAATGAGGGAGAGGAGGAGACGAGTGCGCGCGGGGACGTGAGAACGCCGAGCTCTGGTTGGAAGAGATTAGTGGGTACACGGAAAGCTAGCTGCCTTTGTCTTTGTTAACTCTTTCGAACACGTTCGAACGCATTCGAAAAGTGAGCAAAGCTCACTCTTCGAACATAAGCTCACCGGACATAGGCCCAACCGATATAGACTCACAAGCCATAGGCTCACCGGCTCATAGGCTCACCGGCTACATAGGCTCACCGGACGTAAGCTCACCGGACATAAGCACGTCGGACATTATCTCACCAGACATAAGGTCACTGGACGTAAGCTTCCCGGACGTAAGCTCACTAGATGTAAGCTCACCGGACGTAAGCTCACCGGCCATAGGCTCACGTGCCATATTTGCTCTCCGGACGTAAGCTCACCGTACATAAGCACGTCGGACATAATCTCCCCAGACATAAATAAGTTCACTGGACGCAAGCTCCTCGGACATAGGCTTACCGGACGTAAACTCACCGGACAGTAGCCCACTGGTCGTAAGTTAAAAGACATAAGTTCACTGGATATGAGCTCACAATACATAAGCTCACCGGAGAAAAGCTCACTAAATTTCCGCTGAAACCACGAAAAAAAAATCTTACCGTTTAATTTATACAGCGGTACGATAGCTCAGCGATCCAGATGTTGCTTGTTCTCGCAGATCTTGACGTATATATTATTCAAAGAGGCGTTGTAGGGACCATGGTATGAGAGCGTAGTCGTCAGTCGCCTTTGTTGATGAGGGTCGGTCGATGTGTCGCCTTCCGATCCCGCCAGGATCGAATCTGCGTGCGCCAGCACAAGGCCGCGCAAGAGACGACCTTCGAGGACGCACGGTCGGCATGATTGCGTTTGACCGAGGAACGATCGAACGAATCGACCGAAACGTCCTGCCCGTCGCGTCTCATAAAACGTGGCGTTTCGCAAATGGGTGCGCTCCTTTTGATTATAAAGGTGACTAAAAATAATGGAGAGGGTGAGCTTTATTTACGCCGATTCCCGGTTCTCAGCGTTTATTCTTGACGCGATTCAGTGTCATAAAATACCACGAGTCTCCGAAAAGGAAATAATTTTATTTGTTTGTTTGTTTGTTTCTTTGTTTGAAATACAGGGTGTCCCCCACAACAAATATTACGAGACTTTTTCACCGCAAAAATAAACTACGCATCGCCGAACGCTCATTCTCCGTTCAGAGGTAGCGCTGCAGATCTGGACAAGGTGCCAAAGTTTCAGCCCGAACCCATATTTCATTCAAAAGTTATAAGTGATTTTCTGAAACTTTCAATTGGAAAATGGGGCCCCTATTCGCCCGATTTCGGTTTCTGGGGTCCTAGAGTTCCATATATTCTCGAGCTCAGTCGGCCGCCGTTTTCCCATCGAAATTTTCAGAAAATCACGTATAACTTTTGATTAAGATATCGGTTCGGACGGAAACTTTGGCATCTGGTTCGGACCTCTAGTGCGACCCTCGGGCGGATAATAAGCGTTCCGCGATGCGTAGTTTATTTTTGGCGGTGATAAAAACCATGTAAACGTTTTTGAGGGGAACACCCTGTACAGTGAACTTTGCGGTCTCCACAGGAGCGAAAAGCTGAATACGTATAAGAAATATTCCCCTCCGCGTCTCTTTGACATATCGAGCACGCTCGTACTCAGCACCTCGGCGTTTCTGTTCGGCTCTCTCCTCTCCGGTCCGCTTCGTCCTCTTGCGATGGATTGTGACGGCACATTGGGAGACTGCCTCGCCTCGCCACCCATGCATGCGGGCGATAAAGAGAGGAAGACGTCACGTGTACCTCACCAAAGCCCGATCCACGAGGGGCAATATTGCTCTCGATCAGACCGACCTCACTTCCAGTTTCATTACACCGCCGTTGCCACCGTGCATCGTGGGATCTGTCGTATGCTCCTCTATACTCCCAAAGCCTGGCAGTTCGACGACGGAGCCATAGAGCGCCCGGTCGCAGATTTTGAGCGCGAGGATCTGGTGGCACAGAGCATTTCTCGGGGAGGCTGTAGTCAGCGCACAGCTTTTGCAGCGGCGAGGACCCGAAACATGGTTTTCAAACCCGACGAGAAAAGAAGCGGTAGCGCGAGGAACGAGAGGAGCACGAGCGGACATTCCATCGCTCGGGACAAGTGTGTTTCGGCGTATCGCCGCAGCGGGGCGCCCGTTACATGCCTCTCCTCTCATCCGTTCTCTGCCGCTCTACCTGTTCACTGTGTTCACTTTCAGCGCCCCCTGGCGATCTGCCAGGCTTTGTTAGTATAGAGGAGGCTATGGATCTGTAGTCTTTCAGCGCGTGCGACAACCCCGCTGAGGGTTTGCGCGGGCAGAGCACGAGGCGGCACGAGCTGTCTCGTAAACTAGCGCCTGCCTCCTTTGAACTACCGTTATGGGGGCGTCGCGCATGCGTGAAACGCTTCGTGTGATCGGTCTATTACGATGTCAAACACGCAAATTCCACCGCGCATTTATTTATTTATTTCTGCCTTACGAACAACGTTGCAACTGCGAAATTGCAAATAAAATCGCACCATGTGAATTGGGTTCAACTCGTGCATGCGCGCACGTTTTGATGGAACGACCTAAATTTTTTCGGCCGTGTGACCTAAACAAATGTTCTGCATTTAAAGGGAAACTGAAACAATTCTGTATTTGAGAAAAAAAAAACACTTAAGTCGTTTTCATTTGGCTTTCGGGATCACGAACATCGATATTATTTTTCGATTTGGTGCGCGGAGGCTGCAGAAAATCATTTTCAAAGTACCGCTGAAGCAACTCCTTCCCGGAGCGTGAAGTCATATCCGGAGTTTTCTGGAATCTCCGATCTCGCGCGTCTTCAGCGCCTATCAAAGCTATGCACGCGCACTCTCGCTATTTTCAGAGAGGTCAGAAAAAGACGTCGAATGGTGTCTGTGCGGGGGAATACACCTGGCAAGCTTGCAGTTGCACGCGCTGCTCACACGAGCGACACGCGCTTGGCGGCCGAAATGATCCTAGGATGACGTAACCACAGGTCGGAGGTTTTTCGTGTTTTCTCGCGTTTGTTTACATCTTCGGGGAAAGCGAACGTGATATTCAGATTTACGGCATAAAAGTACTCTAGAATTCACCGCTAACTCGTTTTTTTCAAGAACCTCTTCAGCTTCCCTTTAAGCCAAAGAAGACAGTCATCTAGCCAATCGAGATCCTGTGGCACGCCTGCTGTTTCTCCTATCTCGCCGGTGCAAAGCAGTGAAGCCGGATGCGTGCGCCCTGACCGAAGCGGTGAAGCCTGACGCCAGTGGGCCGAGGCGACGCGGTAAAGTTTGACGCGAGAAGACGGATAATTCTGAAGACATTATTCGTCATTTTTTTTTTTTATATTCTAGAAACTCGAATTTTTCGAACAGTGGAAGTGTGCTACGAACCGAATCGCGTAGCTGGCACTATTCGCGATTTATTTGAAGGTCTAAATATTCGCACCTCTATACGTTTTGTCGACTTATCGAGAGCAGCTGATCTGTGTCGCTGTCTCCTATAAACTGGTTTTGACGTACCGGTTAATTTGGTATAATACGAGGATATATTTATTTAACTGTTTAGGTTACAATCGGATGTTGTCAGTGACGTAGCCAGGGGGCGGGGGGGAGGCTTATAAGGCTTCAGCCTCCCCCCCCCGAAAAAAGTTCCTGGCTGCGCCACTGGTTGGTGTTACGAGAAACGTCTTTCATGTCTGCGACCGCACCCAGTCTGTGGCTTCCGGGCGTCCCGTGCTTCTCCGTGGCTCGCCGCTCGGTTGTCCCCTGCCGGTGTCTCCGGTTGCATCCGCCGTTGTTTGGGCTCAATAGGTCGTGTTCGCTATACACGGCGAACACGCACGTAATACACGGCACGGGTTCCGTTCACTTTTGAGTCATTGGACTTTAAAAGAGAAGACGGGGCATTTGGTCGAAGCGGGTATGTTTGAACTTATGCATAAACTGCCTAGGAACAAATGAAGAACTAGTGACATTGTAGGAAGAACTGAAGAACAGTGGAGGAACTACAAGAACAACTGAAGAACAGTCTAGAGTGTGTAGGAACAACTGAAGAATAGTGGAGAGTATGTAGGAACAACTGAAGGATCGTGAATAGGGTGCACGAACAACTGAAGTACAGTGCGACACTCGGAACAACTGTAGAACAGTGGATAAATTTTAAGAACAGTGAAAGAACAGTGTACAGGGGAACAATGTACAACTGAAGAGCCGTACACACTGTAGGAACAACTGAAAAACGTTATAGATTAGGAACAACTGAGGAGCAACTGAGAATGTGTAGGAAGAACTGAAGAACAGTGGAGTGTGTTAAGGAACAACTGAAGAACAGTGGAGAATCTGTAGGAAGAACAGTGGACAATGTCTATATGAAGAACAGTGGAGTTAGTGCACGAACAACTGAAGAACTGTGCATTATGTGTAAGAACAACTGAAGAACAGTGGAGAACTTGTAGGAACAACTGAGAAACACTTAGAAATGTGTATAGAAGCTTTCGCTTTCGCTAGTGTTTTAATGCATCTTTACCACCTACTCATTATATGTGTATATTTGTTTCGGCTCGCTCTGGCGGTTCCCGGCGCAGCGAAGGATGTCTTCCAGCGCGCGCAATTAGCAGTGCAGAGCGGGCTCACACCCGGCTGGGAGAGAAAAGAATGTCCTTCGCTCCACGTGACGCAAACACGCGTTCCCGTTATAGATCCGCGAGCGTGGAAGAAGAGGAGGACCGCAGGCCCGCTCGATACCATCGGCGACGACGATGCTCGTCGCACCTCCCACGCGCTCGGGCACGTGGCGCGGGCTCGTCGAAAAGCCCTCTTGCGGCGCAATCGACCGACCATGGATCCGGGACGTTGACCTCCGATCGGAGTGAGCCGGAGAGCGCTAGCGCGCATCTCGCCGGAGAACCCGAGGGATCCGACGCGGGCGCGACGCCGCTACGCCGCCGGGACCCGCGAGGTGGCGTTGCGTGCCACGAAGGGCGCCGCGACCGTCAACGAGGACGCCGCGTCGCTCGTTCCGCGGAGGAGACAGCAGACGGACGGACGACGTCGTCCTTCTCTCTCCGTCCCGACCCGCGGTTGGACGCCAGGAAGCCGCCGCGCTCGACTCTTCGAGCGGCGCGTCGCCGGCAACAAGCGGCGCCGTCACCGTCGCCGTCCGACCTCCGTCAAGGAGAGACGGCGCGGACTCGTCTGCCATGTTCCGGGATTACTCGCGGTAAAAACACGCGCGGCGTGAGCCGACCCGCGGCCATGCGGACCCTCGGCAAGGAGGCCCGGCTCCCGCCCACGCTCGAGGAGCCCGCAACCTCCGGCGGCGGAACCGAAGACCCTGCGACCGCGGGCGGGAAGCCCTCAGCCTCGCGGTCGTCCAAGGCGCGTTCCCCGTTCAGCAAGGCCAGGCTCGCCCTCCATCCGGACAGCGCGGGGCTCTTCGGCTACCGGCACAAGTCTCCGTCCAAGTCGCCCACGAGGATACCTCCGCCCCCTCCGCCCCCGCCGCCGCCCCCTCCGCCTCCGCCCAAGTCGTCGGCGCCCTCGGGGAAAGGTCCCGGTGGCAAGGCGGCCGCGTGTCTGGCCCGCGGCTTGAGGTTCCCGCTCAAGCGTCGCAACACGGCCGCCGTCGGGGAACTGCGCGTGGGACCCGCGTCGGGACTGCCTGAAGCCGCCGCCGCCGGTCGGGACTCCGCGAGGAAGACGCTCTCCTGGCAGGGCAAGCCTTCGAACAAAGGTCACACTCTCTACCTAGTCACTAACAGGATTAGAACGGCAGAGAGGTCGGTGCGAGCTTCCTATTGTGACTGACAGGTTGAGAAGGACAGGAAGGTCCTTACAGCGCCAGGCAGGTCCTCTAGGTCCTTCAGTTGTACCGTCTCCTGTTTGCACGCTTGAGTCACTGCAGGAGTGAAACGGCAAGGAGGTTCCTTCAGTTGTCCCGCCTCCATGTGTATGCTAGTATAGTCAGTGAAAGGATTCGAACGGCAGAGAGGCCCTTTGGTTTTGCTGCCTCCTGTGCGCATCTTATGGTCCCTGACAGGATTAGAACGGAGGAGAGGGCACATTTACTGCTCTCGCTTCCAGCGCGAACTTTCTACCTTCGATAATGCTTCGGCGTCTCATGAGCCTCGAGCGTGCACGCGCAGCCAAAGCACCGCGGAAGGCAACGAGCGCGTCCTGGAGATACATTCTGTCGTTCTTATCTTATCAATGACTGTTGTCTCACTGAATCTGTAGATAAGGGCCAAAGCCGTCAGGCCCGTATATCCGAACGTAAACAAGCCGCCGCCCGTATGCCCTCTCTCGTCGCATTCACGCAAAGACACCGCCGATGGGTGAATGAACGATTAGAGCACGTTGGATTCAATCTCTCGTTTATCGCGGGTTGTAACTCGTAAGTGTGTGCGAAGCGGAGGCTGTTTGGGGATTTAGTTGCGACGGCAGCTCGTACTATGTAACGACGGCTTGCGCAAATAGAAGAATCACCAACGAAGGTCTTGATGACTGATGTTCAAACAGATCCCGGAGCCAGCCGCATGATTGGGACGGGACCTTCGTTACCTTGTGACAAGAATATTTTGCAAAAAATGGGATTTTGAGTTTTATGGTGTTTTATTGTCTTCGAATCTTGATATGAAGATTTAAGGTGCCGGTCATGATCGCGAATTTATCAAATGCGCATTTGAAGACCTTCCGGCAAACCAGAACAGCATACATTTGAGTAATTTTTCTGCGCGTGGTTTTTTCAGATCGTGACGTCGGCCGCCATCACATTTACGTTTACAAGTATAGATCTAGCCGTCTTCTCTCCATCGCAGTCTTCTGTAGCTTCAATTTTTCGGAGAAAATTATTAACAAATTATTCTTTTTCCTGCCGCGGAAGAGTAGCATTACACATCTATGGTAACATTCGAACGCGTTTTTCTTTCTGTAATTTTGTGGCATCTTCGCAGTTTGCGCACAAGAATTTTCTGTTTTTACTAGTATAGTCAAATTGTGCATGCATATACTTATGCATTTGTAGAATGCAACTGTCTAGGTTTGCATAGAATATATATATTTATATATAGGGCATTCCACTTAACTTGTACAGGGGTTTAAAAATATTTTGGTGCATTTTAGAAAGACGAAATCAAAGAAATAAGCATGTTCATTGTTTAGGGAAGTCAAGCTATTTTTGTACTTTGCCCAATCAACTAATTAATTAAGATCAATTAATGAACTTTTGAAATATTTTATAGAAAACGTTTCAATGGCAAAGTTGTAGAGCGTCCTCAGAAACATCCAATTCAGTGGTATTATCGAAACCTCTAATACATTCGTTTTGAGGGCTTCGAAAAGAGCTAGCAAATTGTGAAAAAAAAAAAACACGAATATTTCAACAGCGGCTTGTCAACAGTGTTCTATTCAGCACGCGGGCCTAGTTTATTCAGCCGCAACTGAGAGCGCTGCAATACATGGCTGTCAAGCGCAGTCACATTTTTTTTTTCGTAATTTGCGGGCTTATATATATATATATTTTTAATGGAATATTTAAGAAGCTTTTGTAATCCCCTTAAAAATGTCGTTTTTGCGATTTTTAGTTATTTTAAATAAAATAACCCTTCCAAACATTATTTCTGTCGTTCATGTCACTCAGTGGTTTAAAAGGAGTGAATTAGATTATTTAGTATGCTTTTACTTATAAGTGTGTTGCCATGCCCCACGTGTCCGCAAAGAAATTCTTTTTTTTTTGTGCATGTGCATTGCATCAAGAACATAAAAAAAACAAGTTTAATAAATCTAATACCTGATTTTTAAAGAGATGAAGCAGTATAAACTGAGTAAGTTTAACTTAGTTTTCGTAAATAAGAAGACAAAATGTTTCCCCCTGCTGCTTGTCCCCTAAGAGTATCTATGATAGAGTGGAACTGAGAGGGAGGAGGAGACGGAGAGGGTGTGTAACTGACGCCGTGCTCTGATTGGAAGGATTAGTGGGTCTCCCTCCAATCAGAAGGAACAAGAGAGCGTCGTCTGCTCCTCCCACTCAGTGTCTCGTGTTCGAACAGCGAGAGAGAGAAACAAACTTTATTAAACTCAAGTACGATCCGTTCATTAGAGACAAGGGCCTTTGCGTCTAACCACTCTATCCTTCCAATCTGAGCTCGGCGCTCTCATCTCCTCCTCCTCTCTCGGTTGCTCTTCGTCTAATTTCAATACACGCCATTCCGCCTATGTGAAACCCGGATGCTTTCTGAGCTAATCTCCAGACGTCTCGAACGGCTCGCGAAACGACGTATCGGCCTTGAGGTATACAGACTACATGGTCTTCGAGACAGTCTTCCTGGACTCGGTCATACTTTCAAAACTACCGGCGCTTAGAGAGAGACCCCCGTGGCGGCGACAGTCTCTCCTGCTCGGCCTGAGCGCGTTTTCCTTCGCAGATGATCAACAAACGGGTGGCCAACTTTCGCGGGCTCCACTGCCCTCGCGTAGCGCAAACGGCGGCCTTGCGGCGTTGAACCGGCTTTGCTCGAGTGACGTCTGTCTCCTTTGTTTCTTTCCGACGGCTGCTCGTGCCCGTCTCGGCTCTGCGCGAGCGCGCATGCATCGGCGCTCGTCGCACTGCATCCCTTTAGCGACGCCGCCCTTGGCCTCCCGTTGGCAGGTTGCAGAGCCGCGAGACATTTTTCTTGCCTGTCTGCCTGCGGCTTTTGAAACGAGTGATCGAAAGGCGGCTGACAGAGTTCTGAGATTTCGTGTGTTTGTTCGGTGAACCCTATAGAGCTTCGGAGCAACGCAGTTGCGTCAGAACAGCGCAACGACAGCGACACTCGCGTTTGCTCGTGCTTTTTACCGGAACTTCTAGGATCTACCGTCAGGATCGCGACATCCGACAGCGTGGCATTCTGCGCTTCTGTGAGGTCACTTGTGGCCGCTTCGGGACTACTCTGGATGCGGGACGTCGGAGACGCGGCACCGTATACCATAGAGTAACGACACCTCCGCCATCTTGGTGTTTCCAATCAGTGTTGTCTAGTTACCAGAAGTTTTATACGGAATACGCAGAGAACTCTTTCTCCCTCTCTCTTTCTCGCTTCGAAACATTGAAGTCGAGTGTTGAGGCTTAGCGTCCGAGGCGTAGAGTTTGAAGCGCAGCACCAGCGCAACCGGAGCGAGCAAACGAGCCGGCAATCGTCTTTGGCGAACCAGATTAGCGGCTACTTGATAATAAAAATAAAATAAAATAATGAATCTAGAGAAGATCAATGCACCTTCCGTTGGGTCCTAACTCATCGATGCCTAGAGCTACCACCCGTGCATCCGCCGTAGCCGTGGTAACGCGGAACCGTTCTATGCTTATATGTTTTTTTGTTGTTTTTGGCCTATCTCCAAAATGGCCGACTGATAACTTTCGCCACGGATTAAACCAGCTAATCAGAACTGGATTCTGCGGTGATTGACTTCCGGCAAGCAGACTGAATGGAATTTGGTACCCTGGGAACATTCAGTGACTCTAGTTGAAACGAAGTGCCATGTCTAGAGGTAGACATACGAGTACGTGTTTTCCGGACTTCTGTCCGCGGTCTTTACATGTTTAAAATTTGAAATTTACTGTGACAAGACGGGAATGATTTTTTTAATAACAGAGTATATTGATGGTGATTTATGGTTCAAACAAGCTTCTTTGTGAGCAAATACACAGGCATTTGTTAAGGTGTATTGTGTGTGATATTGTTTACGTTCGGAATAGGCACTAAGTGCGGTCTATGCGCCGCGTGCCGACTGTCTAAGCAAAAACTTATATTTTTGGCTCCAAATTTGTTTTTTTCGGACTATACTCCGGGTGCGGTCTATAGTCTGGAAAACACGGTACATTCCGCTCTATAGAGAAAGTTTTACGATAATTTAGTTGGCGTGAAATGATTTTCAACCCTCCCGGTGTATTGACAGATCGAAATATGTTCGTGTTTTATCTTTCCTAACGCAAGACCGACAGGTGACCGAACCTTTGTTGATCAATATTATTATTGACGTCGCTCTGACGCTACATGAAGAAAGCGTGGTGTGAACTGTGTTCAAGTAATTCGCATTCGAGACCCTTGTTTCAGCGTGGCGCTAACGTCTGCAAGTAAACTTCTAAATGTGACACGTTAAAAAAAAATCCCCCTTAAAAAAGAAAAGAAAAGGAGAGCTTTAGAATAGCGTAAAGGCCCTTGCGTTCGCACTCCATACGACGCACGTGAGCTCTCAACAGGGACTTTTCGTAGATCGTTTTCGCCGTCCCGCAATGCTCTCCGCAACGCGCTACGATACCCGGAACTGTGCAGTCAAGGCCATGGGCGCGCAGGCGCAGTAGCGGATTCTTCGTTGCGGACGGCTTAGCGGAGGGGGAAACGCGGTCTACGAAAACTTCCTAATGAAACGCTGCGGAGCGTGTCAAATTAGCGCGCTTAGTATACAGCGGAACGTAACGCATTCAGTTGCAGCGCCATCTAGATGTGCCCTGACGCAGAACGATATTAGACGGAACAAAGCTAGCGCACATCCTCAGAACGGGTTTCCCAGCCCAGTAGACAAAGGGTCAATAGACGAACCCCCGAAAAGTGCGGAAGGGAGCGACTCCACTGCTCGGAGAAGCGGCATGATCCTAGCTCGCCGCCTGTACGGCCGCCTCGCTTGCCGGCTCGTAAACAAGGTGCGCTCGGTCGATCGATCGTCGCGCGGGAGACTGCGTGTCCCGACTGAAGAGGGGAGGGGGCATGTTTACCGGAAATTGCGTGGTTTCCGACTAGCAGTCGGCACGGCACTTGAGCTTCGATTGGGGGAAAACGCGGACACCGGTACCGGAGATTTCTTTCCGCCGTTGACGAAGATAACATTTCCGACGGTAGAGACGCAGTTGGGACAGGGTCTGTGGCGCTCCGCGTTAAAGCGTTTATGTAACAAACTAATATATATAGAGTATTGGAAATCGTGGCGCCCGACTTGTGTTCCATGCGTGCAAGCGGGTGCAGCGTGGGCGTGAGCGTAGCTTTGGTAAGCTCTCAATTGTGCGAATTCGCGGGTCGAGAAGTTTCGGTATCGCCGCCTGGTGGAATTTTTCACAACCCAGAGTGAGGATACTTCTTCTTCCTCGCTGTGTGCAAGCACGTGCAATGCCAAGCTTCTATGCGCTATGAAGATTAAAACGTAACCACGGGGGTATCACGTGCACTACCCATAGTGAGGAAAGGAGAAGCGCCCCTAGCGAGCTTCTCACGGCGAATACAGTCTCTAACGATATGAAATGCCCATTCCACGATGCTGTTTAAGGCGGCTGTGTAGGATTCGCTTTGGACAGGCTCATATTGCTGGGGGTAAAGAAGAAGCGAACCTTTGTTCTGTTCTCGTGCTAAAGCTAAGTGCCTATCGTCATTCACAGAGTGAGAACAGCGGGGCGCGTCTCTCGAACGTCCGGCCTCCACGCCACGTGCACGTGCTCCATTCTTCCCGCCGTCGTGCGCTGGTTGTGTCATATATAGCCTCCTCTATACTGACAAAGCCTGGCAGATCGCCACGAGAAGCGGCCGCCGAAATTGAAAAGGTAGAGAGGCAGACAACGGATGAGAGGAGAGCCAGGTGACGGGCGCCCCCCGCTGGGAGCGAGACGCCGAAACACACTTCTCCCGAGCGGTGGAATGTCCGCTCGTGCTCCTCTCGTTCCTCGCGCGACCGCTTCTTTTCTCGTCGGGTTTGGAAACCATGTTTCGGGTCCTCGCCGCTGCAAAAGCTGTGCGCTGAGGTCCAGGTTCCCCGAGAAATACTCTGTGTTACCAGATCCTCGCGCTCCAAATCTGCGACCGGGCGCTCTATGGCTCCGTCGTCGAACTGCCAGGCTTTGTGAGTATTGGCGGCGTGAGCGATCGAAGCGTCGCTGTGGTCGGCCCACCACAGTTGGCCGAACTGCTGACTATGACGTCAGCAAGGGATGTCTCAACGACGGAAATAAGAGGATGGAAGAACTTCAATTTTGACGGTGTTGGCAGTGTTGCTTTGAGAGCGCTATGATTTCAGGCTTCCACCATGCCCATTACAAACACCAGCGAACTTGTTGCTCATAAGGTAATGACGTCACGAAAGGTAATCGAACGAGGGCGTCCGCCGAAACATCTCGCCGCTAATAGAGGAAGCTATGGTTGTGTGTGTCTCTCGCACCGTTCTCGGGTGGCACGAGACAAAGTAGCGTTGTCGAAGTCACCCACTGGCCGCTGCACTATGTCTCTCGCTCGTGCGGGTCTTGCAAGTACGTGCCATTGCAGAAGCTTGCCAAAGCTACGTTCACGCGCACGCTGCGGATGCTTGAGCGCCGAGATGTTTCCGTGGCGCCCTCTTATGGTTTCCCTCCGTGACGTCACGACTGGGATTTGCCTCGCCGTGACGTCACCAGTTGTTATTCTGGCTACTTACCATCGGGTGGGACGACGAGTTCGATGGTGTTTTTAAAAAGCACAGTAGAAGCTAGGAGTCATCGCAATCAGAAACTAACACCGTCAAAGTTGACAATCTGACAGTGCTCATATGCCCATGGTTTGGCCAATCGTGGAAAGCTGACCACAGCTGACGCTTTTGGCCGCGCACATCGCTAATAGGCGAATGAGTCTTTCATATTCTTGGAGACGGTACTTTCTTCCCCGCACGGGCGGAACGACGTGCTCGACCAAAGTGTCTCTGTGGTTAACCGTCCACGATTGGCCGAATGCTGATTATGACGTCAGCAAAGGATTTCTTATCGACAGAAATAAGAGGAATGTAAAAACTTCAATTTTGACGTTGTTGGCGGTGTTCGTTTCAGAGCGCAATGATTTCAAGCTTTCGCCATGGCTATTACAACACCATCGAACTTCTTGTTCGCAAGGTAATGACGTCACGAGAGGGAACCACAGGAGGGCGCCACCAAACCATCTCGCCGCTAATAGGTCTTTTGCTAAATTACCCAGGCACGAAGAAGCATGTTGCGAGTGTAGTTACACGTGTGTTGTGCGTGGTGGCGTCTGCAGTTGTAAGTGCTAATTATGCAGTGAAGTTCCGAAACAAATGTCACTTCGCTGTGCACGTGTGTTCGTCAACGCCCTTATTTAATTGCTTCGCTCGAATCTTTTACGCGCCTAAGGGCGTTCGCGTGCGCCGCGTGCTTTTACGTTCCCGAGAATCTGCTTGGTGGCTGGATAGCAGACGCTCACGCGTACGGGCCCCCGCCTATCTGCCTAGCCTTCAAGCCACCCAGAGTACCTCAAGTTTCGCTAATAAAGATTATTATTATTATTATTATTATTATTATTATTATTATTATTATTATTATTATTATTATTATTATTATTATTGGTGCCTGGGTAATTCAGCGAAACACACCAATCCATGAAAGGTGGAGCCCGATTGGCACTACACCTTTTCCACAAGGGCGCAGCCATCTTGAATGCCGTCACTTCTGATATGCGGTAAAACATCGTTTTGTTCTCTCTCCACGTCGCTGGAAGGTGTTTACGAAAAAATATGCGTGATTGTCACACGTTCTTGATTTGCCTCACTTATATTTTTTTCGCATATTCTAGGTTGAAATATTTTATCATTTTTTCGTCCCACATACCAGATGCGGAACCCACGTCACTGAGTACGACAGGAAACAGAAAACGTCTATGGGCCCGTTGCTCTCAGCAGGCACGTAGCCAAAGGAAAGGGGAAAGGGGGAGCACGCCCCCCCCCTTCCCCCGAAACAAAATCCTGGCTACGTGCCTGGCTCTCGGGCAGGGCTGCGCGAGAGCGTCCGCCAGACGCCACCATGTATTGCTGGTCGATGCTGGTGGCACCATCCACGCGATACGACCATAAAAACGGCGCTATAACGTTCGATTATGCACGAGCCACGTTCGAACCCAAGCGTCGGTCAGACTGTTTATGCGCGAAAATAAAACGTCTAAACAATTAAAATTAAAATGAAAGAAAAGAATTATGCAGCTCGCGGCCTCAGCGTCCCACCAAACATTCCTTTCAGCTTTATTATTTGTATCGCTTTCTTTCATAACCTCCGTGAGCACGTATGTTTTACTTTGCGTGATAGATAAGCCGAAGCTGCTTGCGAAAGCATGTTCCCCTGAACGATGCTCGCACTACACGAGCGCGCGTTCTTGGAAGGGATTCTGAAAGCTCGCAGCCCACTCTTGTAGCCTCTGTTACGCTAATACTTATAGTAAAAAGGACTAAAAAAAATTGAAAAAAAAAGAAGAAAACCTGTGTAGTGGAGAAGCATAATTGACCCCGTAAGTGATGACGTCACAACATGGCGTCTGGGTCCAAACAAACCGTTGCTAGGGACGTTGCTATGGGCTAATGCATGGCGACTCCACATGAGGCTAGATTTTTGCTTACAAGTAAGTAAACAATTTTTTGTAAGCAATCTAACTTCTTGATATCGAATTATGAAGATGTTCTTGTCGTCGCAGTGTCGTATCGCAACGATGAAAGCCATTTCTGAAGTCTTACACTCCGCTTTGCTTTGGTAGCAGACGACACGATAGATCTGCTGGCCTCTGTTGCAGCGGGCGTCTTCATTGAATTGCGTCGGTAAACGAGCGACAAAAACAAGTGCATCACCATGGCCGTAGAGGCCTCCGCAAGTGTGCGTTTTTTTTTCTGTGAACAACCCAGTTTAGTTACGACGGGTGAAAATGCAGTAAAATCAAACCACGTCATGCAGATCAGTTACGACGACGACCTAAAGTGCATTACCGGCGTAGTGCAGGCCAGCATGAGAAACAAATCGTACGCCGTCGAGGTAAGTCGTTTTGTTATTATTATTATTGTGGTTGTCAGGTTATTAAAGAATTGCATGTCTATCGCGATTTCGCAGTATTTTGCTTTTTTTTCCCCTTGGTATACATCAAATTCCGTGGATGTGCTCTTTTGGTGAAGATCTTCATCGAACCCGCGATGCGAGTACAATCTGTAATAAACTCACCTTATGTTTTTTATTCATTTCTGTCGCGCTTTCGGGTCTTGCGGAAATCTGAAGAAACTGCAAGAACCTTTCTCCACGCGATGGTTACAACCAGGTATACGAAGCACCCTCGCATAGCGCGAGTCCACAAACAAAATTTGGGATCTCAACCATTCGCCTGAAGTGCTTTTCTCACGGGTGCAATGCGATCTTTTAGCAGACGATCATCTCGATCGACGCCCGGACTTTCGATAAACCATATTTTGCATCGCACCCCACTATGAATTCTTATAAGTGTCTGAAACTCATTATATTTCAAACAAATGCGATGTCAGAATATCGTCTTTATTCACGCGATTCAAACGACGGCCCCACTTGGCCGGCCGGCGTGCGGCAGACGGCATACTTCTTGCATTCGTCGTCTGCTGCAGGCATCTTGAGGACCGGAAGTTGCAGTCGTAAATATTTCAGAAACGAGCGATTACCGGCACACTTCTGTCGAAACATATATGACATTCAAGCTTTCATATCTGTGATTTTTTGAAGTTAAATCATTCCTGATTTTGAATGGTTTGGTTTTCAAGAAACGAGCCATAGACCACCATATACTGACTCGGCAGGTTTGTTTGGAATCACGACGGCATTTACATGGAGCTGACGACCTTTCAGCACGCGAACTACGTTGGTGATCATTACATCTCATTCAGGCAAGACAAAACAAACAGAAAATGTTTAAACAATAATAATTAATAATAATAAATTTTTATTTGTTTCGGAGACGAAACAGGGGACATGGACAAAAAGCTGCAACTGCAGCTTGACGAAGGTCCGAGCCCCCTCTTACAGCAGGCGAAAGAAAAATACATATAAATATAATTACACACATACGGCTAAGAAAAATAGATATAAATATAATTATACACATACGGGACTTTTCAATACAAAGAAAAAGAAAATCAAAAACATTTTCGTACCTCAGTCAGTGTCATCCCATCGATATCAATTTCTTTGGTAAATAAGTAATTTAATAGAGTAGTTAACTGGTAATTTAATGTTTGATTAAAATACAACGTGCGTGATGGTGCAACAAACCATTTTTCTTTTGGTCTAAGTTGATATGGTGAAGTGAATGGGACAAGACTACATAGACGCATAAAAAAGCTATCTGTAATCAGCAATGATTTCTTATACGTGACTAAAAGCTTATATTCATAGATATTTTGAATAGGTTTAATTTTTAACGAAGAAAACAAATGTTCGGTATGGTGATAATATGAACAATTAGCGATAGCGCGCACAGCTTTCTTTTGTAAAATAAACAGCTTGTTCATGTTTGCTTTTGTCGTATTGCCCCACACAAGGTGACAATAATTAAACTGCGAATATACCAATGAGTTATAAAGTAAAAGCTTAACAGATTGAGGTAACAACGACTTAAATTTCATAAGTAATCCAACTGTTTTTGATAATTTGGATAGAATAAAATCAACATGTGCGGTCCAGGACATAGTTTTAGTAAACCAGATACCCAAAGTTTTAATTTTATCTACAAATTCAATTTCTTCGTTGTTTAAAACCACGGGGCTTGAAATCACAACTGGAATATTGGAACTGCTGAAAATGATGGCCTTGGTTTTTTGTGAATTTAGTTTAAGCAGATTGCTCGTCGTCCATCTATTAATTTTATCAAGCAAGTTGTTACATTTGGCTACAAGTGTATTAATATCTCGCCCAGGAAAAAAATACTAGTATCATCGGCATAGATAATAAACTCGATGTCAGGGTCGCGATTTACGTTAACAATGTCATTTATATAAATAGTAAAAAGTAATGGGCCTAATATACTACCTTGGGGAACGCCACTGGTTATATTTAGAATATGCGACTTAAAGTTAGATATAACTACAAATTGAGTTCTATGCTGCAAATATGATTTTAATAACTTTAACGTGTTACCTCGAATTCCAAAACATGTTAATTTTGCAAGAAGTATGTCATGATTTATTGTGTCGAAAGCTTTAGAAAAGTCTAGAAAAATTCCAATTGTTAATAAGCGATTGTCTAGTGCTTTTAATATTAATTCCTTCTGTTTTAATAAAGCAAATTCGGTAGAACGATTTTGACGGAAACCAAATTGAGACTCAGTTATTAAACTGTATTTTTCAAGATGCGAGGTAATTCTCACAGAAATTAGTTTTTCAAGCGGTTTGGAAAACACTGGAAGTATAGAAATGGGTCTAAAATTATTAATATTGCCTAACTCTCCTCCTTTATGTAAAACGCTCACTTTGGCTAGCTGCATTTTGGCAGCTAGCCAAAGTGGCGTTTATCGTCTTTATTCACACGATTCAAACGACGGCCCCACTTGGCCGGCCGGCGTGCGGCAGACGGCATACTTTCCTGCATCTCGTCGTCTGCTGCAGGCGTCTTGAGGACCGGAAGTTGCAGTCATAAACATTTCGTGAAACGAGCGATTACCGGCACACTTCTGTCGAAACATATATGACATTCAAGCTTTCTATATCTGTGATTTTTAGAAGTTTAAATCCTACTCCTGATTTTTGAACGGTCGGGTTTTCGTAGCGAAACCGAGCCACATCTATCTGTTCCTCCCATAACAACGACCCTAGCAAGCGGTTTGTTTGGACCCATGACGTCACACTTACGAGTCAATGACGCATGTTCGAAACTAGAGCAATATATTTTGCTCGCCTGGAGCGCTGCTCCAAAACTTGAGAGCTACGGGTCTGTTGTTTGTTTGTTTGTTTATCCATACCGCTAACCTCTTTCGAGGTCGTAGCAGGAGTGGAAAACGCTAGATACAAATATTTCATGGTGCACTCATTTACACAAAACGTCGCAAAAGTCAGAATGAGTGGCTGCATTCAACGACATTGGGTGCCAGGTTGTTCCAGTCAATTACTGTTCTAGGAACAGTAATTGACGATCTCGGCGTTCGTATCCGATACGCACGTAGTGTATCGTGGGTGCTTTCGAATTTATCTAAGAGCTCATCCACACTTCCCCATTTTCTTACGTTAAGTTACGTTACGTATAAGTCACCGAAACATTCGTGTTCCGAATGTCGCGTGTCAAGCTTTCTCCTTGAACTGGTAGCCTCGCTTAATATGACACAGAGGTCCCGGTGACTTGAACGTAAGATTTCGTAACTGTAACTTAGCGTTAAAAAATGGGGCAGTGTAAACCAGTCTTTACTATGCTCGCCGCCGCGGATGATCCCAACGAACCATCGTCAGCGATGAGTTTTGCTGACACGAAAAATAGCGTCATGCTTAGGCCCATAGCTCTCATTAGAGTGCCTTCATACAAGCGCGCTAGCTCTCATTTTTGAGCAGCGCTCCGGGTGAGCAATATAGGATATGTGTGACTCGCGTTTCGAACATGCGTCATTACGCTTCCCCGCTAGATTTTTCTTTTTTTACTCCGCTTTATTTTATGTTTTAGCGTAGCCATAGCCTCCTCTATACTCACAAAGCCTGGCAGAGCGCAAGTTCGTCTGCTTCTTTTCCAGGGGCTAAGGTGTCGTCAGTATGACGCCGAGCTCTGATTGGCTCTGATTGAGGGATAGTGGGGAGACTTCAAAGCAAGCTGCCTTGAGGTCCTATCATTCAGTGAGAGCCAATCAGAGCTCGGTGTCGATCTGACGTCACCGCGACCCCCAGCTGTGCTCGAAGCAGACGACTTGGTCTCCGCATAGGTAGGTCAAACGCAGTATAGGTAGATAGGTATTTATTGACGTCCACAACCCTAACTGAGTTTGTGGCTGGTGAGTGCGAGCTCACTCCGATCTTCACCACAGTACTTTTGCAATGTGCGTTCCGCACCACCGAGATTGCCGGTCCCAGCAACCATATCAGTGTGAGCTCCTACTGAGCATGCGCTGTGAACATCGCGCGCAAATGTGGCGTCCGCGGTCACCGTTTACTATGCGGAGAGAAACTGAGGGAGAGGAGGACACGAGAGTGCGCGGCGACGTCAGAGCGGCGAGCTCTGATTGGAAGGCGCAGCGGGCAGACGCAGGGGCTATAGCTGTCTTTGTCTTACCCACTGTAACAAAGGCAGATAGCCTTTACGTCTGCCCACTATCCTTCCTATCAGAGCGGACCGCGGATATTGCGGGTGACTGATGTTTGCAGGCTGTCTTTTGTACGATGTATAAGCGGTGGGGCCCCAGCTTCAGTTTCTCTTCACATTACGCCTTTTGTACGCCTTGCGTCGCAGAGAACATCGGTCGAAGCGTGTTCGATCCCCGTCGCGTAACAAACGCTGTCAGTGGCGTCCGCTCTCCCTGTCGTTTTATTCGCGGTGCAAACGACCCATTGTCGTGTCGGAGAAAGACGCGCGCGCGTTGTTTGAGACAGGCATCGTCACCTGTATATACTACGTGACGGAGCTCCTCCCTACAGCTCCGGAGTTCGCAACGACGACATTGCAGCTTTCGGCGCGCGTTCTCTCGACGGAACCCCGACTGCCGCTAATCTTAGCACCCCGATGCGGAGGGCTCTGCCAAGCGGCCAAGAAAGCAGCGGCGCTATGCTCCGCTACACCTTACGACGAATCGCAGCGGTCGTTACGGCCCATTCCGGCCAATCAGGACTGCCGAAATATCACGTGACGACGTGACGTTGCTCCCTTTTGAAGGACACGTGATGCCCACGCGGCTTTGGATTTGATCGAATGGATCGTGGCGTCCTGTGCGGTCCTTGGTACTTTCAAATCGTGGCGGCAGCGCGGCTATAGCTCCCGCACTCCTTGCGGAGTGCGAGCGTCTCTTCTTCGGAACGAATTCGCGCCAGCGTTCCGTGACCTCGCTGGGAGCGCGTCTATCGTGACGAAACGTTAAGAAATGCCGAGACGCTGGTGTAACCTGGCAGCGGCGGCTGCGCTACTCGGCGGAGGAGTAAGTATCCGAATAGGGGAAGCCAGCTGGGGGGGGGGGGGTATTCTCGGCGTGCTGCTGGAAACTCCCGAGGGTGCCTGCGCGGTTTAGAGTGCTTTGGCGCGCGGAGTCTCCTATATGGCTCCCAAAACGAAGCTGCTACTGCTGACATGGTTAGCGCCGACGCAAGACCCGCGCTCTGTTTCGCCATTTGCTCTCGAAAGTTAAGGCCCGCTTACACCACGGCGCTATACCTTGGTGCTATTCGCTGGGAATAGCGCTGAACTTGCTGATGCAACGCTCACTTCTCCCTGATGCTGCGCCTGCTGTACCAGTGCAAAGTTACCTTATTCAAGCCGGCTTTGCATCAGCGATGACTCGTCAGCACGTCAAGTCAGCGCGTGTGAATCCGCCCTTGGTGTCAAAGACTAAGTTTTGTTGTGTACTTTGTTTCTTCGCGTAGGCCTATTAGTAGTTTTTGTCTGTCTATGAAGCTTCCGAGATAAAGTCGGGAAACTGGCGTACTCAGAATGAAAGTTGTCGGTCTTATTCGAGGCACTCTCAAATAAAATATCTGCCAAGGCGATTGCTGGTAGGCGCACGAGGTGTTGTCTGCATGTGTATGCTATACTCTGTTTTACCTTATGATGCACCGCAGGAAAGGCTACAAGCGCGAGCTCCTTGCTCTAGCGCACATCTCGGCGGCACAAGCTCGTGCGTTAAGAGTAGCTCCCAACGCTATGAGCTCGCGCTTCTAGCCTTGTCTGCGGTACAACATAAGGTGAAACGGAGTATAGCTAGTTCGGTTTGTCAGGGCTTACTCTGGGGAGAATTCCCTCAGTGGATTTGGAGCGGTTTCGGAGCGCTGTTTTGTTGATAGCTTCTAGAGCGTGCAAGCGCTCGCTCGCATCTACCGCGTAAAAGGAGCGAGCATGGAGAGCTTTTGGATCGCTCCAAATTTACCGAGGAAATACCACATTAAATAACCTGAATTTGTTTTATTTCTAACAAGCTGGTCCATCACATGGTGGCACGTGAACTCTTTCTCTACTTTGTACTCTAAAGCGCGTAAAAAAATAAATCATAGCCGACTTTTGCTTTGGATCGTGCTACGCTGCCATTGTGTGTCACGCTATTTCTTTGCGTTTTTTTTTCTGTGATCGCGTGCCGTTTGCGTTGGGGACTACAAAAAGCGGCACCGCCCAACAACACTGAGGCATCTTAGAACGGCGTCTCCAATTAACGGCTGCCCGTAGTTTCTTTTTTTTTTTTTTTAACAATTCGGCGTTTTTCAATTGAAGAACACATTCAAAGTGGCGCTGAAAGCCTTGATTTAAAAGTTCCGCGACCCCAGACACGATCAAAGTCCACATTGCAGACCCTTGGCAAGGAATGTACATTTTAGTATTGACAGGATGGTCGCTGTGCTGCGTCATAACAACAGCGTCAATTTTTCTCGGATCAAAAGTACGACGTGGGAGGCGGGAACATGATCGGCTCTCGCGTTTGCGATGGGGTGGAAAGCAATCTATGAGGTTTTTGTTTCTTTATGTGTGTGTGTCGTTTGCCTTTTTTTTTTTCTCCTTGTTATCACTATCATCGTTCAGAAGGTCCCGCGTCCCCGTTTACGACGTTGTAAACGCCGATTGAACTTCTCCCTCTTCCTCGCTGCCTACGTGACCGAGTTCCGACGCTTGTGCCCGCATGCCTCGGCGTGCGGGGGAGTCTGCAATCGCCGAATTCCTAGAGTTTGGGAGGGGGAACGGCTCGGAAGAAATATAAAATAAAAGGCCGTGTTAAAGGAGATGAAAGCGCGCCGCCCCGTCTCCCTCATTTTATCGTACTTTTTTTTTTTCGGTAACCCATTTATGGCTTTGCCAAAACTTATGTCGACCAAGGTTCACTGCAATTCCCGCACGCTTTTAGCAACTGACAAGGTAAGGACGCCGGGGTGATCTTTCAGTTGTCCCGTCCCACCTTCAAAAACACTACTGCGTCTGGAGGTAGGGCATCCTAAAAAGAGACGACCTGCGTCGTGTGTCCCGTCAGTGACTACACGGAGCGTACGCCGACTATAACGTGTAAAGAGTCGGAGACCGTGACTTTAGCTTACGGTGAGATCGAGGTGGACTATTTCCGAACAACCAGTAAGGTTGTGGGCGAGATCCGACAATATCACCTTTTTCGTAAACGAGTCGCGCGGTCACTGCGCGACAGGTTTAATGTGAACACGACATCGATTCTCGTTTCACGCTTTGCTCAGACGAGGCGGCGACAAAATGTTAACGGCTTATGAAATTTGTTCTCTCGAATGAGCCCATTTCAACACGGTCGCAGTTTATGATGTGATCCTTTTGTTTGTTTGTTTTTGTAGGGGAGGGGGGGGGAGGGGAGGCGGGGAGGTGAGAGAGAGGGAGAAGAAACAGGAAGGTCAGTTGATCGCTTGTTCGCGTTGTATCCCGTTCTGTACACTTTCGTCGGCGTCTTCAGTTCTCTCAGACTTCTTCACAGTCGTCTGACAACTTGCACAACTTCTAATTTCTACAAATATGTTCGCACGCGTGTTCCTCTGTCTGTGTTTTCTGTTCTGTTGCAGTTTTGTTTGTTTGTTTGTTTGTTTGTTTGTTTGTGTTTGTGTGTGTGTGTGTGTGTGTGTGTGTGTGTGTGTGTGTGTGTGTGTGTGTGTGTGTGTGTGTGTGTGTTGTGCGGGTGCATGCTTATGACAGAGCAAAACTAGGAGCTTTTTTTTTTTTTCCTGTCTGGTAATACACAGTTTATGCTTCGATTCTTTATACTCTGCTACAACAAGCCAGGAACGTACGTGTTACCGTGTAAATAGAGAGTTTTAGCATTGCGTTGCCGCTGGTTTCGGCGGCCACGGCAGCGCAGGCGTGCACTTAAATGCATGCTTTGAAGAGGCAGCGCGTCCGCAGCCCGCTAAGCACTCGCATAGCGCTCCGCTATCCGCCACAAGACCTTGAACCATGCAGACAAGGCTGGCGGAGTGCATGCGCAGCTGCGTTGTATTCTTTACGGTTACCGTAGCGGAAGAGAAAAATGATCTATTAAAACTCACACCGTACGGTAGCCTGCAGTAACGGTATGCTCAAAGTTTCCTATTATCAAGCGGCAACGTTTTAGCTTGCGCGACCAAGGAACATAGTGAAAACTCCGGAAAAACACAACGCACGAAAGTTGTATCATGACAGAAAATGGACACTCTTCCGCGTTTCTGGTCCCTTTTTGTTGCTTCCTTGTGTAGGATCTTTTCTACGCACGATGAAAGTTTAACCGGCTTGCCTTTGTCTTCCGTCTTCTAACTTGGAAACTGCATTCAACTTCACTCCTAAATTTTTGTCTTGTGCTCAGTTATTTCACTGGTTTACGACTACCCTCCGTTATCTCGCTTCTGAAAATCTCTTGAAAACATCATCGTCGTTCTCGTTCGTCAACTGCTTTCGCCTCGTCGCTGCCCACCGCTCCTGCCTGGGCCGCCGGAAAGCGTGCTTTCCCTCTTAGCACGCAGGTTGGACGCGAAGCCAGCTTGCCGGCGAGACCGGCGCTTCGCTCGCAACCGGCACGGCGTCGCGCTTTCTGCCAATCTCAAACTGGATATATAGTCTGTTACAACGTAAGATCTACAGGAGAGGCCCCTCCCACAAAAGAAAGCTCCGCCCACTCCTCATGCGCTTCCCAGCGCACAAGGAGCGCTGAAAAGCGCTCCTCGTGCGCTGTGCTTCGGTTTTCTGAAGAAAAAAGTGAGATTTTCTCGCGCTTCTTGGGCTTGCCACTGATAATGGTGACCAAACGGCGCTAATTAATGAAGTTAATTAGTCAATTTGGGTCAATTAGCTAGCTAATTAGTTTTTTTAATTCGTTACACTCGTTTCGGCTGACAGTTTGTTCTCTGAAAAAAAAATTTGTTTCTCAGTCATCTTTTTTTAAGGAGTTTCTAAGTTTTTGCAGGAACACCCGGTATAAAAAAAAAACAACTTTTGTCTATCACCAAGACTATAATAATAGTGGGAAAAAAATTGCGGCGATGGAAGGGGGGAGGGGTGCCTTTAAAGGCATTTAGCTGCTTAGAAGAGCACCAAACACATCAAGAATGTATAATAGAACGGAGATATGGCCACAGAAACTGCGGGCATTATGCCCTCCTCTCTGACGGTCGTTTGTTTCCGGGCATCATTATTCTGTTCGCCTAGCCGTACGTTACGTCACATGAAGAATTCAGAGCCGAGCTCGGGCGTCCAGAGTTTCTCAGGTTAGCTCCGCGCCACTCCCTGAATGGCAGTACCGTCTTCGGTCACGTTTTTGCACTCTCGTGACTGAAGAAACTTTACCGTCCTCGGCACCGCCAGTATCTGAAAAGCTGAAAATACCGGGCCTCTCCGTCGTTCGAATACATGTCAGCTATACTCGTATATGACCTCGAGAACTCTAGCCCAAAAGAAAAGTATGCCCCTAATGTCCTCCATTAAGAAATCTCTAGGTGCAGCTTAGATTAGATTTGCGTTATTTTATTAAGACGTATACGTTTCAAACGCCAGAACTCTTTTTTTTTTTGCCTTCGGCGCAACTAAGTTTTGTTAAAACTACTTCGCACAACGCATAAATAATGATCTTTCTTTTTTCTTTTTTGCACGTGAAATTTTGTACAGGGTCATATATCTCTCGACATTTGTTTGCTCTATTTGGGCGACTGTTAATTTGTCGCGGCGCGGCTTACATCATAAAACCAGAGCCGTTTATGTTGCATCGAACTTGGCTGCGAAGCACATTCCCCTTGCTGAAAAACTCGTGAAGAAACAAAACGCGTATTACAACGTCGCGAAAACCCATAACCGCGAGGGAGGAAAAAAAAAAAGTGTTTCCACGACGCTCAAAGTCCACCAGCTAACTTTGTTTTTGTCTGTTTTTCTTTCTGCTTATTACATTATGCCGAGCCAATGCGCGTGACCGTCGGAAGGCGTTGCTTGGCTGCGCGATTGGGCGTTGCGATAAGCAAAGCGCGATCCGTGTGGGTGGAGATGATAGTACACGCGATCTGTTTGCGACGGGTGGTTGCGTAATGAACTTGTGAGCGTGGATGGATGAGGTGCCGAGTTGCAGCGTGGCATTTCAATATGGGATCTCTTTTAGAGCAACAGCCTTACTTCTCCTATTGCGCGAAAAAGCGGCGGCGCTGTGCCAAAGATGGTCACGCCAATACGTCATCAAGCACGTGCCTCAGAGATAAAACATAAGGGTGGTTTCATTTGAAATCGAACACGCTTGTCGGGCTGGATCTTTCGATTTTTTTAAACAATATATGTAATTGCCTCAATCCTGAAAAAAAAAACCGCTTCAAACTAAAAAAAAATATTTTGCTTCACAAAAATTTATTGAGTGGCGCAGGGTGAAAATATGTTTTTTATCTGTGATTTTTCTACCACTTCTGTACGCTGAGTATGAATACGGAAAGCATACAAAACTCACAGTAATTTTTTGCGCTTTTGTATGTTATTTCGACTATTTTTTAGTTCGAAGGAACATGCTTTTGTATTTTTGTTTATTGCGGTAAAAAATGCCAAACATCGTCTCTTTGGCAATTCGGTGACATCTTCAGAGCCTTGTAACTCATGAGTTATTATATTTGTCGCTTACCAAATACTATGCGGGTCTAGCCCGATACATGGGCTATCGACGGGCATAAGTTTAGTTTATTTTATTTTCACTGAATTTTTATATACAATTTGAAATACCGTCAAAATGAAATTAACCGATATTTTGAACCCACTTTATCAAAAATTACATTTTTTATTTCGTTCAATTTTTTTATTATTGCTGCCGATCATATGAACTTTTAATTGGCTTGATAAAAGTTCATATGATCGTAGCAATAATAAAAAAATTAACGAAATAAAGATGGCCTTTTTTGATAAAGTGGAGTTCAAAATATCGGTTAATTTCATTTTTGACGATATTTCAAATTGTATATAAAAATTCAGTGAAAATAAAATAAACTAAACTTATGCCCGTCGATAGCCCATGTATCGGGCTACACCCGCATAGTATTTGGTAAGCGACAAATATAATAACTCATGAGTTACAAGGCTCTGAAGATGTCACCGGATTGTCAAAGAGACGATGTTTGGCATTTTTACCTCAATAAACAAAAATACAAAGGTATGTTCCTTTGAACTAAAAAATAGTCTAAATAACATACAAAAGCACAAAAAATCACTGCGAGTTTTGTATGCTTTCCGTATTCATACCAGCGTACAGAACTGGGTAGAAAAATCACGGAGTAAAAACAGATTTTCACCCTGCTCCACTCAATAATTTTTTTGTGAAGCGAAATATTTTTTTTACAAGTTTTGAAAAGCGGTTTTGTTCTTTCCAGAAATGGGGCAATTACATATATAGATATTTTTTTGTTTAAAAAATCGAGAGACCCATTCCGACAAGCGTGTTCGATTTCCAATGAAATCACCCACAAAGAAAAGCACAACAACGCAGATGCTTCGTCACGGAAGCCGTCGCGATGCCGACGGGGTTCGCAGCGCCTGCGCAGTGGGGGAGCGTGATGTCACCGCCGGAGCGCCGTGTGCAAAAGGAAGACGTGGCGCACTGCGCTTGCAGGAATGCTTTCGCATTCCTACATGTAAGCAGTCTTAAAAAGCCCCTAAAAGAAAAACATTTTTTTAACAGTCCGGTTGGGACACGCGTGTCAAAAATTAATTTTACGCGAAAAAAAAATTTGAGAGCATTATTGACGGCGCGAGATTTATTTTAAATTCTGCGCGCAAAGTCCATGACGTCACGGAATGGTCATACTCAGTAGCTGCGTTGATTTGCCGGTACATCCTGCCTGCACAGGTGCAGAGAACTTCCGGTATGTGTATTCAGATACGACCGGAACTACACCGTCCTACACTTACTGCACCCGTGTAGGTAAATCGAACGCAGCCACTGTATTTGCACCTCAACGAGATGAGTCATTCGCTCTTTCCACCTCAACGCGAAGGCGAAGCCGATCCACCTCTCCTCCACGCGGCCGAAATGCCGAGAGAAATGACGTGACTACCGACGAAATCGCGTCTCGCGCCGTCAATATTACTCTAAAAAATTATTTGTTCGCGTAATTTTTTTTTTTTTGACACGCGTGTCCCAATTAGATTGTTTAATTTTTTTTAGGATCCCTTTAAATGTTTTTGCCGATTTTTTTTTTCAGTCACTTAACTTTTGAGTAAACATTGCGATTCCTTTCCAGTGTGTTCTTGAAAAGAGAATCTCGATTGCCAAATATTGCATTTTTTTCTTTCTTGAGAGAGGTTCTCTTTTAGCATATTGAATAGCTTTTATTTCAGTGTATATTGAATATTAGTCAGAATTTAGAAATATAATTTTTCAGAACTTTCTTCGTTCCAATTAAAACAAGGATGTTTTCCTAATCTTATATTAAATTAAACACATATTGAAGGACTCGGTCGGTTTATTGAAAAGCTGTGCGATTTAGAGGTTTTGAAGAACAACTTTTAACTAACGATATGAACGACGTGTCGTTTTGTTTGTCCTTCTGTTTACACTTTCAGTAGCGTTCAACTGAAACTCTGCGTTCTCACCTCCAACTTTGATATTCAGTTGTGCCCCTAAACTTCGTAATAATAATTAAAAAAAACACGCAGGAGTGATGGGGTGATTATCTATGAATGCGACAGCATTTATCGTTGCACACACGGGCAGGTGTTCGGTCTCGACGACCAAGAACTGCAGCACAATTTATTTTTTAGCACAAGGGAAAAGGGAGAAGGGGGGGGGGGGGGGGGGCGTACAGTTATCTGTGACGTCAAATGTTCCGCTATATTTAGAAAGGGAACAGAATTGGTGCATAGGTCGAGACTTCAATTTTTCCGCAAACTTTAGCGGGGAACCTGTTTCTGTGGCCAGGAAACAGGATACCCCTATAGCTGAAAAATTCTGAGTAGTAGCCTAATAATGCTATCGCATTAAAATTATTCGTAATGTTTCCTCGGGAGCGGGACATTTTTTTTTTTACCATGTTTTTTGAGGTAGAACAAGTATAATCGGATTATCGGCTTCGGCATTCGCTGGGACCTTCCTAGTCTTCGCCGCGATTGGGTGTCTCTGTGGTCTGCAAGAAAACAAAATTAAATACATATTTCCTCTTCTTTTTCTTTTTTTTTTCTTTTTTAGAGTGGGGCTGGCACATTAATGGCGTGACCGCTTTCTTCTTTGAGCGACCTTCAGTTCGTCTGCTTTTGAAGTTCTGGGTTCGCCCGTTGATGCACGTCTCTTCCGGGACGTGTTTGACGTCCATTGTGTGGCATCGAAGCAATTCGCGAGCGATATGCATGTCGCCTCCGAAGAATCTCAGGTTTCTGCAGGATCGCGTGTTATGGGAATATCGGTTTTCGCACTAGTGCGCTTTCGTCCTATTCGTACTTGGGTGTTGGACGCTGTCAAAGCTATGTACTGACGCGAGCGCGGGGCTTGTCTGCCGTCCCACATGAGCGAGACGGCAGGAAAATGAAGCGCGGAGGAACAGGACTCGCGCGCTCGCGCCAGCAACATTGACAGCGACGTGCACTGCGCGGCCCTTTTGGCGCGGGCAAGCCATCGCCGGTTTTGCCTATTTTATTTTTCTCAATCTTGAAGGATTGTCGTGACACCTACTATAGTGGTGGAAAGTGCTCAGTTCTGGTATTAACCTAAGTGGTACATTTTTGCGCCCGCCCTATACATTTTCGAAATAAGACGCTACAAAAGCTCCGAAGCCGTGTTCGCGCCAACAGCGTCGCGCACAGTACGGACCGTTCTATATACGGGCTTGTGGTCTGTGCCTAGCGTTCGAGTATAGGGTAGCTGTGCTTCGCTCGCTCTCTAAAGTGGCGAGCATGCGCGTGCGCGCTCGGTTGTCGCACGCTGAACCGCGGATTTGTGAACTTTTTGAACGGTGTAGAGTCGCTACTAAACGAGATTAGCGCAACTGATGGACGGCGCAATTCTGCCGCTCAGTAGGGAAGCACTTCCTGCTAAACGTTCGGCTTACATAATGCGTAAACGAAAACGTAGCAAGCAGAAAACAACTCCACCTCACATTCTCTGCTACGCCTCATCGTAACCGTAGAGATCAAACACCCGTTGTTGTTGTTGTTGTTGTTTTTGTGTTTTTATTTTTTTAAGATGCACTTTTTTTGGGGACGCGTACCCTGAGCTTGCTGCCGTCGTTTCTGTGCGCAGGATCTCTGTTGCGGCGTCACTCTGTGGAGCCCGAGCGGCGCAGAGGTTCGGTGACGCAGCAGCGGTCGCTGGACTCCCTGGACCACCACACCGCCCTCATCCACAGGCACCACGCAGCCGTGAGTCGAAAGCTCTATATGTACTTCCATGTAGTAGACAAACACGCTGTCGGGAAACAAGTTCGTGTTTTGCCGCACCTGCGCGACTGCGCGCGTGGAAACCAAATTCTCGTGAAGCGCCTACGTTTGCGATGGATGGATAAAACTGAACCCTTTAAATCGGGTGGCAACTTGCGCCACCTAGCCGTTTTGTGTTTTCTTTCTCCTAACGAAAAGCTGCCGCCATCTATGAGCGACGACGGCAATCAGATACGTGGCTTGCCGCCGTCACTCGTAGATGGCGGTAGGTGTCCAGAGTTCGGTGTCTTCATTTATTTGCGGGGGACACGATCCTGAGGAAACTAGACCTTAACAGCTGCGCTGTAAAAAACCGAGCCACTGCATGGGCCGTGAACGCGTGCACGGCGTCTGATGTTCGTTCAGAGAAAGTTTCTGCGCGTGCCCGGAACGCGTTTCATAGGCCCAGTGGACAAAGAGGGCAGCGCGCCGGAGGCGATCATTGGAGCGGTCTATAGACTGCTGGATGCTTGGAATTAAGTACTATACTAAGACCTCCCTTCCCCAGTGGAGCAAGATAACCAATCGGATTAAAGATTAAAAAATAAACATCGGGACCCCGCTGCTGCGTATCGTACGGCAGCCGGAACAGATACGAAAGATTGTGCGGTAGATTAGTACGAATCTGTGACATGGAACGTCCAATCAGAAAGGTTTAACATCGCGAAAACTGGGGGACAAAGACAACGGACGTAAGCGTGCAAATGTAGCCAGTGGTGGAACTGCTGCGCCAATTTCGCCAAACTGCTCCAGAACGTATAACGTGCTACATGCTGCTCCAAAGGCTGTATTTGTGCACAATTCCGCCATGTCTGCGCCGAGAGGGAACTGTTCTCGAAAAGAAAACTGAAACTGTCTGGCACGTGGCATTGTTGGCGATGCCACTGAAAATTAAAAAAAAAAAGTACAGTTTTTATGCCTAAGTACTATGTGCGAATAGTAGGGCTGCGCGAATATTTTCACTTTTCTAATAGTAGTTTCAAATAATACGTTATTTGATATTCGCTTCCAAAGGAACTGCGATATTCCTACTTTTCGAAGTGTCGATTGCGGCGGGTTTGCCCCTTGAGTGCGCTTCTCCTCATGTACAGGTGCATTGCGGAGAAGCAATGCGTAGAGCAAGTCGTCTGCTTTTTGCGCAAGGACCGCGGTGACGTCAGATCGACGCCGAGCTCTGATTGGCTTTGATTGAAAGGATAGTGGGTAGACCTCAGTGCAAGATGCTTTAAAGTCTACCCCCTATTTTTTTTAGAGCGCAGCTCTTAGGCGCCCGTTTCTGGCTTGAGCGGCGTCGCCGTCGCCGTCGGCGTCACCGCGCGATGCATGATGGGTAAATTTCTCCGCTAAATTTAGCGGAAAATTTTACCCGCTAGATTTAGCGGAAAAATTTTCCCGCTAAATCTAGCGGAAAAATTTCCCGCTAAATCTAGCGGAAAATTTTACCCGTCGGCGCGCCTGGTGTAATAAAACAGAAACAAAAAATAAAAACAAGAAACTTTGCGATTCTTGATATTACATTGCAGTAAAACCTTCGAGATTTAACTGTGGCTATTATGCAAGGGTATATATTAGGCAGCGATGTGCTAAAGACCTCTGTTCATTATTTTTGCTTGTTTTTTTCTTTTTCTTTTCGATTCAGAATCAAAAGAAAATATCATATGACAAGAAGATATATGAATCCCGTCAATTAGGTATGGCTGGGATCCTTTATAGGCTTAGCTTTATGTCAGATATGTCGTTTACTTGCCATCCCAATGTAGGTACTGGACTTCTTGAGGCTGGTCTACAAATATAGCTAGGTTTAATTTAACATGAGCTCATGAGTGGGCAATTAGGAGCTTGGGAACAACCTTCGCGAGTTCAGCTGACTTTTCGTTCAAGCACGGTGAAACGGTAGTAAAAGGCGTGGAGAAAAGCGCAACAACTCTTCAATATTCAATTAAAAAATATTCGGCCAAAACCACTATTCACTTGGAATTCGCTTCGAACGCAAAATCCATTATTTTCACGTGCCTACCGAAGAGTTGTCGGTTTTTGTGCGAACGGTGCTCACATCGATTGCAATGAATAGCTAGCGCTACTCGTTCTGATCGGTTACAGTAGCTGTGTGCTCCGCTTAGCTGTTCTATGAACAGTAGCAGGTTGAATACGAGTGAGGGCAGTGTGAGACACATTCAGCACACAAGTGTCCGTTTGACGTCGAACTTTCGACAATTGCGTCACCGTGATACAAACCCTCTACAAAGCAGCCAAAAACATCTTTTTACGTCAAAAACAGACCGAAGACGTCATCGGTACTCCTAATAGTTTAATTGAGACATCTACAAAATTGCCGGCATATCATTATTCAATAAACAACTAAACATTTGTAGAGGCCAGGTTCCCTGTAGGTATAACACTTTAGTCTCCCAACGTGGAAAAAACACGTGCAGTTTTTTCCACAGACTAACTTTCGAGAGATGGTATAAAATTTTCCGATATGATATTTCAAAATTGTCTGCCCCAAAAGTGGGCATCTCTGCTCCATAACTCGTTTTTCCCCTGCTACAAGAGCTGCTCCAAATCACCGCTTGTCAGTTCCACCACTGATGTAGCATGCAGAACTTAGCCGCGACGTTTATTGCTCACTCGCACTACGATGCAAGCGTACTGCGTTCTATTGACCCACGATAATATTGAGAGTTGAAAAAATATTTCAAAACGTAATATTTTTAAACGATTCGTTTATTCGACACCCATAGATTGTTTCTGGAAGTATGGTATATTCAGTCATGGAGCAGAGCTGATGCAGAACTCTCTGCTTACGTAGACGACTCCTGTGTTTCCTTGGATTGTGTGGGGTTAAGCTTCGGAGAGAAATGAGCCCATCGAGAGCTTTAGTAGAGCGCTCTTTTACGGGACGATCGTTATAAGCTGCGGCCACCCGCCATTTTTAAAGCGCCCGCGCGTGAGTCGACGCCGTCCAGAGGTCGCCGTCGACCCGACAGATGGCGCCGCCGTGGCGGCACTTTTGTGCACGTTGCCCTGGTGAGCGTTGCTGGTACCACGCCGCTTTGGGGGCCGAGGGTAGCGAGAAGGGTGCTCCGCATCTCTCATCTCGCGTGGCTGCCCAGGAGTACCGGCAGTACCCTTCCATCTGCTCGCCGGCGCGCTCTTCTGGGGAAAGCGAGAAAGAAAAATCGCCGGGAAACCCCCACTGTCGCGCTGTGGAAAAAGCGAGTGTGAAGGCCGAAGGCGGGCCCGCATCACGTATTTCATCGACCTTGCCTCCGACCGACTGTCCGAAGTGGTACGGGTGAAACAAAACGACAAAAATACGAGCTGCAAGTGGAAAGGGGGCGGCAAGCTGTTGCCAGACGACCGCGCCAGGTGCGACCGCGTGTACGGCGCGTACGAGAAGAAAAAAAATAATACACGCAGCTGCGGTGTGGCGGTGTTCAGTGACGCGCGTGGTGTCGGTATTCGGTGACGCGCGTGGTGCCGTGAGGTGAAGTCGCCTCCGCCGCCCTCGCAGCCCGCCGTCACTTCAGTTTCAAGGAGTCACTCGCCCCCAGCTTGACGCGTCGTATACTGCCCGACCAGAACCGCATGATCTGCTGATCTGGCTCGTCACCTGTGGTGACTTCTCGACACGGCATAGATTGGTGAGGAGGAGCAGGCGAGTCCAGCGGACGGATCACTCGGTGCGTCGGGACTTTCCACACGCGGCGTGGGTTGCTCGTCGTGCCGCCGTCTCCTGCGGTGCGTCCTTGACGCGCAAGTGGTCGTGCCGGCGTGTGTGTCGGAGGGGGTCGGCTCGCGTGCTCGCAGACGGGATTCCAGCACGAGCGCCGCGGCTGTGTTGCCTGGTTCCCCCGCTCTCGCCCAGGACCGAAGAAGGCCTTCATTTCCGGTCGACCACCGACCGGCACGCTAGCCGCCGTCGACGCTGTGTTGGTTGGGCCACGCTGCGAGGCATCCTTGGGACGTCCCAGCGAGGGATCACGCTCTCCTCCGGGCCGCTTTCCGTCGGCAATCGTACCCCCTCGAAGCCGCGTTTTCTGTGGGGCGCTGACGTCAGCCGCCGAGGAGAGCAATAAGCCACGACGCGACACGCGCCAAGAACAATCTGGTTCTCCGCTCCGCCTCGCCGCCGCTGCTGCTGGTTCTCCCGCGTTGTGTTTGCCCCAAAAAGTGTGCTGTCCTTGTGTCCGAAGTTTCTCGACAGTCCCGCTCCGTTTCGCTCTGTGTCTACGGTCCCTGGTGTCCCGTGTCTCGTGTTTTCCGTGAGGAGAAACGCCTCTGGTGGCGGGACGCGATCCTGGGATAAACGCGAGTTCTTCGACATCTGGGTGTGACTACTACTCGTGCCGACACGCACGGCGGGATTTTTTGTTTTTCTTCGCCACGCGCCGCAGAGTGCCACGGTGTGCCTCCCTTCCCTTCCTCGTCGACGAAAACCCGCGTGAGCCTTGGAGGCTGTCAGCGGCGCGGCTCTGCTGCTCGGAGCACCGGAAGAGCGCCGACGAGACGAAGACGCCGGGCAACACTCGAGGAATGCCGTCGCGGCAGTCGACGCGTCGACGCTGAGGCTATCGCTGCGCGTCGCCCATCTCTGCAGTCCGCGGCGTGAACGAGACCAACACACATCGACCAGATGTCGTTCCGAAGGAACGCGGGCTGCGGTTCGCACGGGCCGTCCGGCAGCGGCGGCGGAGGAGCGCCCCTGAGCCCGCTGAGCCCGCGGCTTCGAGGAGTGCGGCGCAAGGCGATCGGGCTCATCCGTCGCACCCTGGGAAGCTTGTCGAACAGCTCGACGCCCGTGGGGAGTACGGAGAGTCTGCCGGACGCCGTGTTCGCGTCGTCGGGGATTCGGCCCTGGGAGAGTCTGAGCAGGCCGGGGACCCCGACGAGCCCCGGTACCCCGACGAGTGCCCCCGGTACGCCGCTCTTCGAGTTGGCGTCGATGAACTTCGGCTCCACGCATCACGTCGGGCTCGTCAGGGTGAGCGATATGGGCGGACGTCGAAATGAATCCTTGGCGCGCAATAGGAGAAGCTACTGACGTGGGTAGAGAGTCTAGGGACAGAGGTATGATTACTTTTCTGAATGAGTGCCGACTTAATAATGACTTATTATCATAACTCGTGAGTCTGTATTACATAGTGACTCACAGGATGAGGACGGCAGAGATGTCCTTCCGTTGTGCTGCCTCCTGCGCGAGCTTTCCTGCCTTCGATAACCCGTCTCGTGAGCCTCGAACGTCCACTTGCGGCCGAAGCACGACGGAAGGCAACTGGCGCATGCTGGAGGCGTCCAAAGGACTGCCTTTCTCAATCTGTCAGTGGGAAATTGAATGGTGTACCGCGTGTATGTGCAAAACGCGTCGCGAGGAGAGTATGATAAGTTACTTTTATAAAGAAAAACAGGTTATAGTATATATATATATATATATTATTTTTCAACAAGGAGTCATGCCGACTCGTTTATTTCATTTTGAGGTATTAGGTCTCTACTCTGTGTATACTGAGTTGTTTTTCAATACTCGTTTCGTACGTGTCCCTCTTTTTTTTTTTTTTTTCTTTATCAGGTTCGGTATTTGTGTGGTACCTTTGTTTTGCGGGTGGAGAAGGCGAAATAAGGGATGTAATTTCACGTCTGCTTTGTTACTTTTCTCAAGGAGTGATCGTACCGATTCCTTAACTACTTCTTGAGGTATTAGACCCATACTATGGGGTTGTTACCGACTTCACAGCGCAAAAATAGCACACACTGTTAGTATTTAGGACAAAACGTGACATGCACGCCGCCCTGAACTCCCAACTCCATATTGTATTTCGTCTTTGTTTTCCTCGGCGTCTATTAAGCCCATACACAAAATGGCCCGCTCCTTGTGGCCAGGTAAACTGACTCGCTTATCGTCAAGCCTAACGATATGTTCGGCTTCGATGATCTCCCTGGTCATTTGGTTTGCCACGCCTGCTTAGTATGGTGCAACTGTGTACGTCTACACAGCTCTTCTATACGTCTACAGAACTGTGTAGCCGCAGAGCCTAATAAAGACGAAATACAAAATAGGGTTGTGAGTTCAACGCAGTGTGTATGTTGTGTTTTGTCCTGAATACTAGTGTGTGTGTGCTATTTTGACCATATGGATGGTTTCGTTGAAAATCAATCCAGAAGTTTCCTCGTTGTCTTGTCTGGGATTTAAAAAAAAAGAATCGCACATTCCATCGTCTAGAAATGTGAGAAAGGAGTTAAAAAGTGTCGCGCGAACAGAACATGTATCCAGAGTCAGACACGATAGATAATCGGCGACAGACTAAGAATTCAGTACGGGCCTGTTGCTTTCCACCGGGCTTTGGCTACGCGTGCGAGAAGTGCTACCAAATTCAGAAAACACGCGCTGGAGATGCTTCATCTTCTGATTTCTTAACCTGTGTCACCAACGGTGGACGCTGGCTTTGACCTGGGCAGTAACGCGATTGCGTAAGGTGATAAAAAAACCGTGAGGGTGACTGTATCGCGTAAGACACGATAAGAAAGCAATCGTTCAATTACTTGTGATGTCCTGTAGCCAATTTATCGTGTCCGACATTACTTTCAGGGAAGCAGGTGCGATTAAAGTCCCTTTGATACTTCTTTCTACAAGTAACGACAGCCAATACAAATGACAAAGCAGATTACGCTGGAACAAAATGGCGTCATTCAGTTCAGCCTCCTGCTGTGCGCCGGCATTCGCTTCCTAAAATCTGCACCGTCACGCAGTCGGCGCTTCAAAGAATGTCGCTACTTGTAGGAAGCTCGTATCTAGGGACTTTAAGTGTAATCACAATTGACTGTTTTCTTTCTTCTTTTATTTTTTTATTTTTCTTTTTGTTGCGTATGCAGGAAAGCTTGTCAGGGGACCCTCTTATGGCACTGGTTGAAAATTTACGCTGAAGTCGGACTTTATCGAACGTAGAAAAGTTATTACCTATAAACAAATTGAAATTTCAAAAACAAGCGAGAAATTTGCTTCCCGGGGCGCATTAGGCAATGTTCTAGTTTACCTGATTTATCTAATTTAAATCGCCGAGTATCATTTGTAACTGAGCCATCTGGCCTAGTGAATCTACATTTCGAGCAGTTGAAAGCGCGCGTTTTGAGGGAGGCACGATTTCTTAGCTATTTCATAACTCCCGCGAAGCGATAATTTTTCGTAATCTGTTGGTTCCAAGCAGTTTTAAAGTAAGTGATCTACGAAACATACGTTGGCCATCAGGAGGCGTACCGACATATCTGTAATTGAGGTGGCGATTGATGTTTATTTTCCTGCGACGCAAAATATCAGGCGGTAATTTTATCGTGCACTGGCCCGTACATAAAAAATAATAATAATAAAAAAACTGATGTTTACCGAAATGTCTTTTCCGAAATATGCATCTCACGTACCGACGTAATCAACGTAATCGTCTAAGGTGTAAAATTGAGAAATGCAAGTCGTGGTGAGTCTTCCCAGCATCTTATTAGAGAGGTTTAGTGGATCGTTCCCGTTCTTCCGATGCCCCCCCCCTCCCCGATAATGGTACCGGATAATGATACGATCCATGCTGCGCAAAGGCGGCGGCGGCGTTATCGGAGACCTCGAAAGGATCTGCTAAAGCTCTCTTGCTCCGCACCCAATCAGAACGCGGCAATGGCTGATAAAAACGCCCGAGCACGAATCACGAGGAGAGATGCGTGAACATATTACGCGTTGCACAAGCTGTCAATGGCTGAAGTTGGGTTACGTTGGGGCGGGCTCTGAACTGTGGCCGACGATTCGGTTGAAGTCTGCCGGAGCGACCGAGAAACGCTTGAAGTGCATATACAGGGTGTTTTTTTTTTAACTGCACCATATTTTTCAATAAGGGGTGTAAAAGTGTTATGAATGCGGTTTTCACTGCGTGTTTATATGGCTTTGCGGACATTAGATGGGAATATAACCATCACTATTATCAGACTAATTATCTAAAATTCGTTGATTAATTTTTTAATTACTGTAATTAGAATATATATTTATATTACAAACTTTGAGGCAGTCATATGCCAAGACTGTTCCATTTTGTAGAATTTGCGTGATGTGCCTGTGTTGCAAGAAATCTGCCCCCGATTTTTTTACTTAATCCGACTTTTTATCCACTCAATTCGGCAAACCCACGAAAGTGGCCACTATAGCCGAACTTTGCTACATTAGCCGGATAAAAGTGCAAAATTCGTGGACGAATATCGCGGTGCACAAGCTGGTTACGCGAATTCTATAAAAATGGAACAGTCTTGGCATATGACTGCATCAAAGTTCGCAATATAAACATATATTCTAATTACAGTAATTAAAAAGTTAATTAACGAATTTTAGTTAATTAGTCTGATAATAGTGATGGTTATATTCCCATCTAATGTCCGCAAAGCCATATAAACACGCAGTAACAACCCCATTCATAAAACTTTTCCCCCTTTATTTAAAAATTTGGTGCAGTTAAAAAGAAACACCCTGTATACTGAAGAGAACGCTGAACCGTAAGACTGGCGTTAATTGTTAGTTCTAGTTGAACGCGTGAGAGCCGGGGTTGATTGCTTTTGCCCTTGTCTGTCTACTTTCTAGTCCCTGTGTTTGTTTGTGGTTTCGCTTACTACTCTGTTTCATACTTAGCGTGCGACGCTGTCAAAGCTACTGGCGCGAGCGTGTGGCTTCATCTATGGTTTTGTTTGCGCGAGAACCAGTACAAGTGATGAACGATATCAAGCCCCATGCTCGCTCCCGTGCTTTGATAGCGTTGCTCACTAAGTGTGAAACAAAGTATGCGTTCGCAGTGTACCGTCTCACGTTTTTGTGGAGTGTTCGACAAGATAGCGGGGCGCTTCTTTGGGCTGCCTGTCCGCATTTTATTTTTATTCTGTATTCGAAGATAAACTTGAAGCTATCGCAGGCGTCGAATGATGATTCTCGAAGGTCAAAGCTCGGCCTGGATAAGTTAATGTTTAAACTGCGCGCACGAAAAAAAAAAGTATATATATATATATATATATATATAACGGGCATGTATAAGCATGGGTATGGCCGAGAGAAAGAGGCCCCGGATGGAAACAGGCGCGGGGTGGCCGCACCTGCGACGCCGAGCAAAGCAAAACCCTCGATGGAAACAGCAACCACCGGCGGTTTGTTCTTCGACTCCGGCGAAACGTCGAAGAATAAACCTACGTCCGGGGTTTTTGCTTGTCGCCTTCCGGTTTATATATATATATATATATATATATATATATATATATATATATACATATATATACTCTTTTTGTCGCGAGTGTAGATTGGGGCGACAGCCATGCAGGCATCTGCTGTACACAGACTCAGGCACGTAGCCAGGGGGGCGGCCCATAGAGCCGGGCCCGCCCCCCCCCCCCCCCCGAAATCTTCCATTTTGCTTGGGGCGTCTCCTCTCCCCCTCCCCCTCGTACAGCATTTTGTCATGGGCGGCCCCCCCCCCCCCCCGCGAAACAAAATCCTGGCTACGTGCCTCGCACAGACTACGCGCAATCGTTCTCAACCAGCATTCAAACCTTGGCAAATCCTCTTCCACTTCCACTTAGATTACTGCCACTTAGTTTGGGGCACAACGACTTTTACTAATCTAAAAAAGTTACATGTATTGCAAAAGAAAGCACTTATAGAGCTACAGGAGATGTCCCGTCTAACTTTCATGCAACCAGTTTATTAAAAAAAAAAAACTTTGTCATTAATGTTTACACATTATATGATTTCAGGCTTGCCACTAGCCTAACAGTGGAGCAAGTTAGAAATACGAACTTATTTTTTTTTTATAAATCTTGCACAAATCTTGAAACACATTCACAGTTACCCTACCCGCGGAGCTGAATGTTGGGAGGTGGTCACACCGAGAACAAACTATGGCACACAAACGCTGAAATACTCTGTTCCTAAATTATTTAATCTGTATTTAGCTAAAGGTATTGATTGGGATAAGTTATCGCTGAGTGAAGTCAGGTCACCCTTTTTTCTCTGATGATTAGTGTAATTACTCTCTTTACTAGTCTTCGTGTTTAGTTCTTAATTTATTACTGAGCTTTATTTTTTTTTTGCCCGTCATGCCCAATTTGTTACCATCGTAATAATCTAAAGTCTTGTGCTTATAATGTTGTGATAGCGATCATTTTCTGTACATTTGTGTTTCTCTTTTGATTGCTGTATTATTTCCTCACTCTGTCGCTGCTGCTGTAGGCGGTCAGGAACCCGTCAAGCTGTACCTCACAGCTTTTTTTCCTGATCGCCACCATCATCGATGGTGGAAATAAACATCATTATTATTATATTATTAAAATAAGCAGGGATTATATTGTCACGTTACGTCACAATTTCCCCGCTAAATTTAGCAGATAACGTTTCCCGCTATATTTAGTGGGCTACACCGTACACACAAGGGTGTGAATCCAGCTCCAACCATAGGCTAAGGGTGTTAAAGCAACGCCCTTAGGTTGTTACAGTGTCACCGAAATGGTGTAGCCGCGTATGTAAGTCTCTGAAACAACCCTTTTCCTCCCCTAAGGGTGTACTACTTCGTAGTGCGTACGTCAATTTAGTCCTGCCACAGAAGGAGCCCTGCGACTCGCCAGTGCAGCGCGAACGCTAATCCCGGGTCCTTACCAAGCATCACGCAGTAGGGATTACACAACCGCATGCTGGTACCATGCTCTGCCATGCGGATGGAGTGTTGAGGCCATAATCCCTTGCTACTGCAGCGTGAGCCTTCGTTCCACGTACTCCGAGTTGCGGTCACTCAACCACCGACTTGACGTTCTGCTTTTTTATATATATATATATATATATTATCTAAAAAGATGAACAGAGAAGCCCCATAGCGGAAGCCGTGTCTCGCCAAGCCGGGGACAAGCTAAGTCCTCGAGCTTTGGCGGGGACCCGAATCCCCACTAAAAGGGTCGACCCAGTACGCTACTCGATCGTGCCCCCTGTTTGTGCTATATAATGCTTCCCCGTAGTTCCCGCCCTTTTGAATTCATTTGTATCATACAGCCAAGCTGTGTGATCATCCCTGAGCGTCAGTAACCCACGGCGTTTCCAGTAAGATTCCAACAAACACACAGATGGCAAGCGTGGAGTGCTTGCGTCCCGGTGATTTCAGGCGAGCGCGTGCGAAAAGATTTGGCTGGTGGTTCCTGCGTACCCGCTGCAACCAGATTTGCTCCAGCCTGCTTAATTTTGACCTTATTTTTGTGTGCGTCTTGCAGGAAACTGTCGAATAAAAAAAAAAACAATTGAAAATTATGTTTGGAGTGTACCCGTCTATAGACGGACCCGTTGAGGAATCACGGGACCTTATCCTACAATTCCTCAACAATAAAACGTTTTTTTTTTTTTTGCACTTCCGGAATTTTTGTATCGCGGGCTTCGTCACACCACAACGATAAAAACGCACACACAGCTTTCCCCTGCAAGGCACGAGGCTTGCAGGGCGGAAATGCGGATGAAAATTGACTTTGTTTTCGATGACACTGAGCAAGTTTCTAATTGGAACCATATTTGTACATACTGCGCGACCTCAATCGGGGCCATTCATTGCAGGAGTAGAAAACAGCGCTTGAAATAAATCAATATTTTTAGTAATTAGATTGTGAAATAATAAACCTTAGTGAATTATTCGACTTACCTTGACAATTAGCCCACTATATTTTGTCGCCTTGGCCATATAACTCACCTGCACAAACCGCGTTAATGTGCCTCTCACGGTCTCTCTTCTTTTTCTTAATATAAATCTGTTTGAATTAAACGTAACGATGTATGTGTATAAGCGGCTATTCAAAAAGAAGGAGCAGATTTCAAATATTTTTATTTCGCACACACTGCACAAGACAGAAACACAATCTGCACATTACTGGATAAAGGAAAGTTCAAAGTTCCATATTGGTCCTCGATGTCCTTTGCCCTCAACATGAGCACCATACGTGTTGCGCGACAAACATCATTTCTTGCCCCACACGAATCAACTATAGTTTACTAGTTATTGGATTCACAGCTGTAACAATTTGATGCTTCATACCGTGGAAAACAAAGTAGCAGGCATGGCTGGATGGGCTTTTAAAAACCTTAAACCAAATTCCTCTGCAGTGATTTGCGGAATGTGTTTCTGTTCATTTGCAGTTAGTGTAAAAACAAATCTACTCATTTTCTTATTATTATTAGTCCCGCGCAATAATAATAACGAGTGTTGATTTTTTTGGGTAAATTAGCTCATTTTCTGCCAAGAACCACTTCGATGAGCGAGACCGACGTTGTGGAAGCTCTCTATCAGCACGCTTTCGACGACAACACACTCCGGCAAGCAACTTCGGGCGTTCGACGCGGTGTCGGTGCAAAAAACGGTTCCAGAGTTTTAGCCGAACAGCTGGCAGGCTTTTCAGAAGGGTGTTTCGGGAAAATCCATGGGTCACTTTCACACGTTCTTGGGACGGCCTTTGAGTATACGAGCACAAATTTTGAGCTTACGCTCGTGTCTGCGTAAAAGCATCTTCGACGTTTTCAGCGGGCTTCAGATTACATCCGCCCCTTTTACTGACTGAGCCTATCGGCACTGAAACTGGAGGCAATAACAAACCCAGGGACGCGAAGCCTGCGTACACTGGCTACAAGAACGTACATCGGTTCTTATACACCTTTTTCAGCACCCATCACCCAGGCATCAAAATGCTGAGTCACTGGACTTTGGACGCATGTGCGGCATATGATGATATTCCACAGGAAAAGAGCTACTATTCGCAACTTTCAGGGGTGGTGGTAAACCGCGGTGTAAGATGTAAGAATCGCGCTCATTATGTCCTGAACGATCGGCTTAATAAGGGTGATTGCTTACCCCTTCCTGACGTGGAAGTATGAAGCGAGGTTCTCTTAGCGCTCGTATTTCACAACATTAGAATTACTTACTCGTCGCAGACCGAACCTCGTATACTGCTGTTCTATGACGATCATCCTGATGACGACCATTTTGTTAGGAACTGTAGAGCGGCCCACATAGGCCGTGAAAGTCGCGAATACTTCGTTTCATCTTAATTAAACGCCGGCCGACGCTATGTGACCGATCAGGCGGCGTCAGTAGCTCACCATCATAATGTCCGTCGTGTTTCTGTACGTGTTCTATCATCGCTGGGCCAATCATGTACAGGGAACGCCTAGTGACTGGCGCTTTTCACGCTGTTTGATTCGGCGCGTGACTATATAACCATGAACATGACACGGCCTGTAATTGACCATTGCTGGCATCAGGTCATTTTGTGGCAGGATGTTACCTTCTTTGCTCTGGAGCCTCGCGCAAGAACGACTCCCAGGTCGAGCTCATAGCCTTGGCTGCCCTTTCGTGCAACCGGACAGAAAAGCACGCACCGTATTGTGGTCGCATCACTTCGCCGTTACATGAGAGCTTGTTTACCGCCTTTCTGCGGGCACTGTCATGTCTTCTTGAGCCAGTGCGGGCTTTATGTCCGTGGCCCTTATAGTGCCACGTTGTTCCTTCCTTTGTTCTTCTCTGTAATCGCGTAATGCCGTTGTCAACTAACACATACACCGCCTATAAAGAAAATATATTTTTAGGACAGAACGAAACAATAAGAAGTCATAGTCCAGCTTAGGCTGCTTCCGTGCAGCTGCCAAATAATTCACAAATGCCCACGGCGCAGGCACAGTCCCAGGCGCGTGAGCTTAGCTCGGCCGTATGCTTTGTCTGTACAAGAACTTGTGCATGGGAGGCATTTCCCGAGTCCACGCGTTCGCTTCTTTATCAGCGCTGCAGGTGTTTGTGAGATGAAGTATAATACACAGGCGCGACGACGATCGTTGCCGGATGTCGAACGTGCGACTATGCAAACCGCGTGTGCGCGAAGTCACACACGACTAGACAAAGCTGGACTCCATGGAGCGAAAAAAAAGGGAACAAATTTCGCCTTTTGGCGTCGCAGGGTGGTGGTGAAGAGCTCACCACAAAACCGTCTTGTGTGGAGAAAAGCTCACCGGCGTTTTCGACGGGTGCGGAGAAAAACTCACCTACGAGTTTGTGAACCGAGCCTTCACTCAACTGAAGTACATTCATTGAACTGAAATGTAGGTTTAGTATGCCGTATGTGCACGTGTTAATTGTGCACATTTACCAGAAGCGAAATAGTAGGCATATATATATGGGTGGTTTCATTTACGAAATCGAACACGCTTGTCAGGGGTGGGTAACCTTCTGATTTTTTTTGAAAAAATATATGTAATTGCCCCATTTCTGGAAAGAACAAAACCGCTTTTCAAAATTTTTTAAAAAATATTTCGCTTCACGAAAAATTATTGAGTGGAGCAGGGTGAAAATCGGTTTTTTACTCCGTGATTTTTCTACCCAGTTCTGTACGCTGGTATAAATACGGGAAGCATACAAAACTCGCAGTAATTTTTTGTGCTCTTGTATGTTATTTCGACTATTTTTTAGTTGAAAAGGAAAATAATTTAGTATTTTTGTTTATTGAGATAAAAATGCCAAACATTGTCTTTGACAATCCGGTGACATCTTCAGAGCCTTAGCAACTCATGAGTTATTATATTTGTCGCTTACCAAATACTATGGGTGTAGCCCTATACATGGGCTATCGACGGGCATAAGTTTTAGTTTATTTTATTTTAACTGAAAAGTTTATATAAATTTGAAATTTCGTCGAAAATGAAATTTACCGATATTTTTGAACCCACTTTATTAAAAAGGCCATTTTTTATTCCGTTCAATTTTTTTATTATTGCTGCCGATCATATGAACTTTCAAATGGCTTGATGCGATTTCCCTTTTTTGTTGTATCTCTCTAGAAGTGATCAAAATCACTGCCACGCGACAATGCGGTGACAACTTCCAGAGCCTTTTGTAACTCATGAGTTAGTTTGGATTGGTCGCTTACCAAATACTATGCGGGTGTAGCCCTATACATGGAATATCGACGGGCATATGTTTAGTTTATTTTTGTTATTTCTCACAGAATTTTTTGCATAAAATATAAAATATCGTCGAAAATGAAATGCAACCGTTATGCAGAACCCACTTAATCGAAAAAGGCCATTTTTTATTTCTTTCTGATTTTTTTTTACTATTGCTGCCGATAATATGAACTTTCAATTGGTTTGATGGGATTTCCCCCTTTTTTGTTGTATGTTCTCTAGAAATGATCGAAATCGCTCCCGCTTTCTGCATAACTTGGCCAAACGCAGTTTCGCATGGTCCTATCTTTGCTGGTAAAGACTAAACTGCTTATGTGTGTTCAAATGCTAGCGGGTAAGTCTATTCTGATGGAGCAACGCACGCTGCTTGGCTGCATATTGTATTTTCTAAATTTTTAATAGTCGCAACTGACATTCTTTAGTCTGGATAGTTAGCGGTGCAGCGGATGTTCCATTATCCGATGTCTAGAATGCCAGTGCACAAAAGAGCGGAGAGAGCGGAACGAGCCTCTGCATGTAGCCGTGACCGGGGTCCTATATCCGTTCGTGCTATACACAAGCTGGAAATCCACGTACAGCACGCCCGGCCCTTCGCGCTATAGACCCATCTCCGTTACACGCAGGAAGCTATCCGGCGCGGGCGCCAATCCATGATGTGTCTTGTCGCGTGCGTTCAACATAGCCAAGGCAATTGCCTGTTCTTTATTGTCAGCGTGTATATCAAAAATATGTAATATCACATGCCCCTCTTTTTACAAGGAGAAGCGGTTTGCAAAACAAAAGTGAGGAAAACGTGACCAGAGTTTACATGAACCGAAGACAATGTTTTACAGAACACAAACACCTGTAGTTGGCGATAAATAGACACTTTTATTAATTAACGCTAATATATTTAGGATGCATCGTTTAAAAGAACATTTTGTTGTGCCCTGAATAGTCCACTTCACGAGCAACGCAATATTGGAACTTTTTTGACAACGGCATCGGCTTTGCCTCTGCTTAGACGATCGAGCGCGGGAGGCGAGCTGAACTTTGCACCAGCAGCGGTCGGATGCAGCCGAGAAGTTCAACTGCGTGGCGATGAAGTCGAGACGGAAGAGACGAAAACCGGAGCCAAAGCGAGCGAGCGGTGAACCCGAGACGGTGGCCCTTCTGTTTGAACGAGAGTGTGTGCGGTTCAAAATAAAAGTGTTTGGTTTTGTTCAAGACTGGTCGATATCTCTGATGCCAAGAAGCGACTTGATTCCCACATGCACTGAAGGCAGCAAAAGCAGTCACTTAATGTCTCTGTAGACTTTTATTTTCTCGCTTTGTCACCGCACATGAGCTTAATGCAAAGATTGCATAGCTTTCGGGGATATGGAAATAGCGATTTGACGATTTTACTTTAGTTGGCTACGGTAGACTTCCTTTAGCTAGGCACACATTGCTTTGGTTTGGGAATAAATAAAGGTAATGGAACATCCGCTGTACCGCTAACGATGGACTAGGAATTTCAGTTGCCATCATTAAAAATTAAGAAATAAGCAATATGTAATAGCTTTGAGTGTACTCAATCAAAATGAATTTACCCGCTGCATTTGAACACACAAATAACAGTATAGTCTTTGCAGCAAATCCGACCTGTGGAAACTGCGTTTGGCCGTTCTGAAAGCGGAGCGATTTCGATCACTTCTAGAAGATACAACAAAAAGGGAAAATCCCATCGAGCCAATTGAAAGTCAGATGATCGGCAGCAATAATAAAAAAAAATTGAAAGAAATAAAAATGGCCTTTTTTCAATAAAGTGGGTTCAAAATATCGAGTTAATTTCATTTTCGACGATTTTCACATTTTATATAAAAAAGTTTGTGAAAATAAAATAAAATCAAACTTATGCCCGTCGATATTTCATGTATGGGAGCTACACCCGCATAGTATTTGGTAAGCGACAAATAAAATAACTCATGAGTTACAAGGCTCTGAAGTTGTCACCGCATTGTCACGTGGGAGTGATTTTGATCACTTCTAGAGAAGATACAACAAAAAAGGGGGAAATCGCATCAAGCCAATTGAAAGTTACATATGATCGGCGGCAATAATAAAAAAATTTAACGAAATAAAAAATGGCCTTTTTTAATCAAGTGGGTTCAAAATATCGGTAAATTTCATTTTCGACGATATTTCAAATTTTATATAAAAATTTCAGTGAAAATAAACTAAACTAAACTTATGCCCGTTGATAGCCCATGTGATAGGGCTACACCCGCATAGTATTTGGTAAGTGACAAATATAATGACTCATGAGTTACAAAGGCTCTGAAGATGTCACCGGATTGTCGAAGACGATGTTTTGGCATTTTTATCTCAATAAACAAAAATACAAAAATTATTTTCCTTTCAACTAAAAAAAATAGTCGAAGTTAACATACAAGAGCACAAAACATTACTGTGAGTTTTGTATCTTCCGTATTTATACCAGCGTACAGAACTGGGTAGCAAAATCCGAGAAAAAAAACGATTTTCACCCCGCTCCACTCAATAATTAAAAATTTTTTTTTGAAACGCGGTTTTGTTTTTCCAGAAATAGGGCAATTACATATATTTTTCAAAAAACGAAGGACCAACCCCGACAAGCGTGTTCGATTTCAAATGAAACCAACCATATATATTAATGTATACCATACACATTTTGGTGTGTACGAAGAAAATAAATAAGTATTCCTATAGAACGGTAAAAAAGAGGCGAGCGAAGTGGTGGTCTATATCTAAAGAAAACATCGCCGTATAAAGGCACAAACGAATATCTCATTCTTTTTGGTCCGTGTGTTTATCCGGAGCTGTTTTCTCTAAACAATGGAGGATAGCATGGAACTAGGCATAGAATAAATTAAATTTTTAAATATTTTACTATTTATTTAAAAAGGTACGCGCCTTCAATTCTAAGCTGTGTCGATCGGCAAATAAAGAAAGTTGACATTTCCTACATGCAGGGTACATCAGAATGAAATATGGCAAGTCGGGTCAGACGAAAACAGTTGGCATGAAAGCGGAACGAGGGCTGAAGCCGCTTCTTTGAAGTGTCTACGTGAGACGTACTCGCTCGTAGATTTTTCTGCTGCTATAAAATATTCTCTCAGATCCTAGATTATGGAAATCAATTCATCACTTCATCAAGGGAACTTTACAATGATGACGACCACCCTGTATAAACATTGTATTCCGAGATGAGCTTTTCTTCGTGTCCGTCAAACGTCTAGTGAGCTTTACTCCGAACCCGCACAAAAAGAGGTGAGCTTTTCTCCGGTGAACTTTTTGTGAAAGGAAGTTTACGTCGTCCCTCGTCCCACATGTGTCTTATTCTTTCGGTGTTCCTCAACTCAACCAACACGCTCGTCAGTCTACATTGAGCTTTTCTCCAGTGAGTTTTTTCCCGGTGAACTTTTTTCCTGTGAGCTTTTCTCCGGGATTCGGCGTCGCGTGGCGTCGGAGCAGTGGCTGTTACGTCGCGCGCATGGCGAACGTGTCGCCGGGCGTGGTTCGTTGCTTATTCGTCGCATGTTCGCCCCACGCGCCTTTATGCGATTGGGAACCTCCAGTGACGACATGTTTTCGTAAAAATGCGACCTTGGGCGTTTTTTTTTTTCTAACTCGTTTGCGAACGTTAGCCAACGTTTTCGAACGACTTTGAAACGTGTTTTAAAACGTGAAATACTTTTTTTTTTTTGTTACCGAACTTCCAATTGAGACATTTGTCTATCCGTCCATCCTTCCCTCCTTGCATTTACGCCGCTAAATCCAGTGGAGAAATTGATGTCATGTGATGTCATTGCTATCACGTGCCCATGAATAACATCGCGTCACGTGACCACGTAGAGTGACGTAATGTTTTTACGCTGACTTGAGTGGGGAAATTAATAAATAATTTGTTCTTCACTCTTCAAAGCGACTGTTTAATGCTCATGCCCCACATGCCCCAGCTTTTCTTTGTATTGGAAGGCAACACCTAGAGTAATATAAATGTTAGTAAAGTTACATATTCGAAAATGCATGCACTGTATTTGGTCGAGACGAGACGCCGTGAGTTGAGTGCTGGCAAATCGGAACCGAAAACGTGACCATTGGGTTCCCGAGGTGCTTTGCGCGGCACTACGCCGCTAGGATCCTTCAATTTTGCGAGAAGTATATTCCTGTATGGCCTCTCTATAGTGTCTTATTTATTCAGAGCTGAAATGTCTGGCTTTCTTTCTTTCTTTCTTTCTTTCTTTCTTTCTTTCTTTCTTTCTTTCTTTTTTTTTTTTAGTTTCTCTATATTGGATATGTGAACTGCGTGACTGGGGACGAGAGTAGGAGATGAAGGTCGCTGGTCATAATTTTTTATGTATTGAGTATTAATATGAACCGGCGCCCCCGCATAATGTCGGCCGTCGTACATTTCTAGCGTGTTCGCTGTGCGCTTCACCCCGAGGCCTAAATATCTCGAGCGTAATTCGATATCGATCTCGGTCACGTCGACTCTCAGAACTGCTGTCAGCGTGTTCTCGGACAGCGATACTTCACCGAACCAGAAATAAAAAGAGAGAGAGAGAGAGGGGGGAGAGAAAATAAAAATAAAGAAAGAAAGAAAGGAAGACCCTTCTGCGAACCCTGAGAGGACACTATACGAGCCACCAAAGCGATTTCAATGCCATGTGAGTGGCACGTGTGCTTCGGAAGGCGCGCGGCGACGTGCGGAGTGTGGGGTCACGTGACACGTTCGCTGCCTCTGGTTGGCTGGAATCAAATCTTCACCGTCTGCTGCGGTCCATCGGACGGGCAAACGGAGCATAGCGGGGAAGCTGCCTCGCTAATGCAGTGACAGGTGCTGGACTCAAAGCGCTTTCATTTGGTGTGGCAGAATCCCCGCCTCTTAGCTCTCGATCGATGCCCGTCGTCAGTGTGCTTCGTTCACCCCTGAAGCTGACGGTGCGACGGAAGCTACGTGCTCGTTTGACCAGTCGTGAAGGTCCATCTTCGGTCACGTGATCACGCTTCCGCCCATATATCCACGCGCAGGGAGCGGGGTGTGCAAGTGACGAAAGGGAGCGTTTGGAGTGGTCCGGGCGAGCACGTAAACCCTTCACCGCACTGTCAGCGCTTAGGGCCTCTTAGGTTCTCTTTTTGTTTTATTTTCATATTTAGCGTCCTAACATCATCGTGTTCGCCTGAGCAAAGTCGCTCTGGGAAAGAAAAAATAAATAAAAAGAAACGCGTCCATCTTTTCTTAGTCTTTCATTCGTCGCGTTCGGTAATGTTTTCTTTTCCTTTTTTATTTTTTTCTTTAATCTTCGCACTGACGGCGGCAATTGCCGACGTTTCCTTATCGTTTCTTACAAGCGTCGGAGCGGGTTCTCGTGTTCAAGGTGTTACCGTTTCAAAAGACGCGGCCCTCCGCTCGCTGGGACGCGACCCGCAGGGAACCGTCAGCGAGCCCCCGTTCCCATGTCTCGAGCGCTACAGACGGCAGCCAGCATAATGATCTCATGTCGCCAATTCATTTGCGCTCGAAACGTACCTCTGCACTTATAACGTATTCACATACATCCTATAGTACTGTTCTATTTTCGTTTGCCTTGTAGTTTCGTGTTAACGTTTTGCTCCCCAGCTTTTTGTCGTGTTTAATCACCCGTAACGACCCCAGAGCCTAGGTCGGCTGCATGAACCTCGCCCAGCAGTAGCAACTGCCAAAGATAAAGCTACGAGTTCGGGATGCTCGGCTTCAGGCAATATCTCCATTAATAGAGTAGTATTTCCTCAGACTGCTGCTACAAAAATCGTGGAGCAAGAACTATCGTATGAAGAGTTTTCATTTATATTTAGACAGGTCGAGCTCGAATAAATCCCAGCTTATGGGGCAACGGGGAACGACACAATGTCGCTCTCTTGTTCTAATAAAAAAATTAAAAAAATGTCAACACTTTTGCAGGTTGGTGGCATTGTAATTCCTGCTATCGCATCAGTAGTCCTGTAAACAAATCAAAGCTAAATTATGTCACAGGCCAAAATTGCGAGTTTACATAAAGCAGAGAGCACAAGGTACCTTCTTTTTCAAATCTATACTCGGTCCTTCACTCGGTCCGTCTTGCCCCATTCGCTCCAGATATACCCCACCAATGACATATTTATTGACACTCTCACCTTGCTTGGAATGAAATAAATGTATAGCAGATTAATATTATTCTTGGTAAACTTGCCTTTGTTGAAGAGGTGTGAAGAAGGTCTGAAGAGCAGTGTCCCGGCGCGATTTCACCTATACTCGCGTTCACCTCATGAAGCACTGTAAAACGAAGTCCGTCTATCCGCGGAACGTTACCAATTTCCTCCTCCGTGCGTTGGTCCATCCCAGGTTAACTTTACATCATTTTGTCAAGACGTATACAGGTTTCAAGCGCCAAAACCACTCGTTTATTTCTTCGACAACCAAATCTTGTAAGAGCTTCTTCGCGCAGTGCACAAATAACGCGTAAAACATTTTTTTCTTCTTGATGTCACAACGAGTGTGGAGCCACTAATAAGCTACGTTTGAGAGTAAACAAGACTCGGGCAATTTTGGCGCTTAAAATCATCGTTGCCAGTTCTCTGGATGTTTCTCTGAAATCGTAAGAAGCGCTTTACCGTCCTCCAGAAATGTTAAGACAAGTCCGCGACAGACAAAAAAACGATTCGTCCGCTCGAGCTTTCTTGACGCCACATCTCAAGCTCAAGATGTTGCATTTTCGAAGCGGCCGCGCGGTGTTAAGCAGCAACATGGCGGCGCCCACAAGAAAATCTCTGGATGGAGGGTCGACACCGCTAAGCGGGGCCGATTTATAGTGTCTCTAGCGGGTCAGATATAAATCACAAATAGGGCGCAAGAAAAAAAGAAAACAAAGATACATATTTTATATTATTTGTGGGAATTTTATGTTTTGTTTTGTTTTCTGTACGGCTATAGAGAAGTTAATCATACGTTCCGATAAGCGCTTACAGTCCCCAAGCGACCGTGTCTAAAAAATAATTAAAGGTTGTGTCTCTGAACGAATCTACGCGACGAGACTCGTGTATGCTTTAATTTCGTTGTTCAAAAGTCCGCCTTACTTTTCGATACGCCCTCGTGTATCAAAGCCTGAGCTACTGATTAAAGTTGGCGGGGACCTGTTTGCCCACAGGTTTGACTACATGACCCAAAAGTGGTCCTCGGCATGTAGACCAACTCCGTTCACCCACAAGCTGACAGCGGTGGAGCTGCGTGCTCGTCGGGCGAATCAGCAGCTTCTTTTTCATCACCATGGATATGAGAGAGAAGGCAATCACGTGGCGAAAGATGGTGGCGTGACTGATCCAACAAGCACGAAGCAGTGAACGGAGCATAGGATGTTGCCGACGGGCCGAGGTTCGAGTTCGACGAGGTTCGACTTCTTCGCACTTCTTTTTTACGCAAAGGTCGACGAAAGTTCGAATGAGGTTCGACTACGTGCATGCGCCTGCGCGGAAGTTGAAAACGCGCTCCTGTCACTTTGCGATGGAAGGGGCAATATGTAGCGAGTGTATTGCTTCGCATTAAGGAACCTATCTGAACTCCATAGAAGTTTACTTGCTTGTTTTAATGGCGTCTAAGCTAATTTAAAAGACTACTGCGTATAGTACGTGCTACTCGCTCTCTCTCCCCCCCAAAAAAAAATATATATATATACTTATATATATATATTTCTTTCTTTCTTTTTTTTTGGGGGGGGGTGTGCATATGTATGTATGTATATATATGGGTGTTTTCATCTCAAATCGGGCAGGCTAAAAGGGTCCCAATTTTAATTTTGACGAAAAAAATATATGTTTTGGGGCATTTGTCAAATGATGGAGAGCGCAAACAGCATGTTCCCCAGATTTTTCGTTCTCGATGTTGCAAGCGTGACAGCCAGTGGCAGAAACTAGTGTTTCGCCTGCCGTCAAAGGTCAGTCGTGTTTGACACCCTCTGCTGGCGTAGTGTTTTTCCTCACCATTTTGGCTTTTCCCCTCAATTTAATAGGTACTATAAAGATACCTTGACATATTCAAATACTTTGAATAATTTGATTGTCTTCTGAAACAAAATGTCAAACTCGTCACTCAGGTCGATTTCTGGTCAACACCGACAGGTAATTACTTTGTCTGTGACCTAAGGTACATTTTATTTATTTGAGCTCTATAGAAAGCCTAACGCGCACATAGTATATATATTGTAATATCGATGCAGTCTGACGTAGTAGCGCTCCGCTACCTTCACGTAAACGAGTGAAAAATAACAAATGTTCGCACATTTCCACGTGATTGCGGCTCAAATAGAGAACATGCAGCCAAATATTACATTTCTCAGATTGTTTTTCTCTTGTAATAGACTAATATATCTAAAAGAATTTAAAAAATAAAACTTTACAAAAATGGGGTTTTTGAGAAAATCGATTTCAAACTTTCTGAACATTTGCTATTTCTTACAAATTCGTTTACGTGAAGGTAGCGGAGCGGATAGTTAACATATCGGCAATGATATTATTATACCTATGATGGTGCTGGCTTCGGACTTTCTGTAGAGCCAAAAGAAAGAAAATTTACCTTGAGTACAGACAAAAGTAATGGACCTCGTCAGAAGTTGACCAAAAAGCGACCGGAGTGTGACGAGTTTGACACATTTTTAGAGAAAACAATTAAATTATTAAAGATATTTGAACAGATCGAAGATATCTTTATAGTACACCCATTAAACCAGGGGAAAAGTTGAAAGGGTGTAGAAAAAATACTAGCGCCAGCAGAAGGTGCCAAACACGCTGACCTGTGACGGCAAGAGCAGAAACACTCAGTTTCTGCCACTGCGGCTTCTACGCTTTGTAACTCGAGAACAAAAATCTGGGGAACGTGCGGTTTGCGGCCTCTCCTACATTTGTTGACAAATGCCCCCAAAACATATATTTTTTTTTCGTCCGAAATTAAAAATTAGACCCTTTTAGCCTCGCCCGATTTGAGATGAAAAACACCCACATATATTTCGAAATGTCAGTACATTTTTTTAAACAATGTTCAACAACGCGGTTCAAAGCGCGGACTTCGTCACATTTTGCCACAAGTTCGAAAGTTTGCCGAATGAAGCAAACCTCGAGGTACAACGTAAGTATGCGGCACCTCAATTACACCGTTTTTAGTCGTGAGCGTCGCCATTTTTCTTTGTGACGTAAAGAATACGAAAGGGGGAATCTTACTTGGCTTTCCGGCCGATAGAAGGCATTTAAATAAAAAGCGTTGATTTTAGTACGGTTGATATTCGAATGTTTCGTATTTTTTACTCGTCTGTTTCACGTGCCTGAATTAATTGCTTCACTCAGTCTGTGTTCCAAATCTTACTCGAATGGATGACTGTTACTCCGGCGGATCATGTCACGCGACAACACAGAACAACGCTGTACGCGGATAGGTTTTCAAACGCCAAGGTACACCAATATTGAGATCGAGTAAATTTGGTAAAACCGTGACGGCGTCGTATGCAACCTTGCTCTGACAGTGAGCCTGGCAATCACACGTGCAGGCCTATGGCTCCAGAAGCTGCTTTACACATGGCGTTAGTGTTTTTTGTTTTTTTTTCTGTCACACGTTCTCGAGATTGACGCAGATTCCGCATGAAGGCGGAAAGCCACCGTGCTGGCGCAGCACATGCGGGGCCGCAGCACTCCGGAAACAGTTACGTTACGTTTTCAGAAAGAAACACATAAATGATCGTTCTACGCCGACCGCGCATAGTTGTTTCCTCACTGAGTGAAACCGTGGGACGAATCGGTGGCTCCTGATTGGCCTTTTTTTTTTTTTTTTGTAGGTAGTACGTCCCAAACGCATGCCGCGGCGGCGTATCTTCACCTCTAACTGTTCGAAAGCAAACATCTGAAACAATGGCGCTTCGCACGCGCTCTCCACGGACGCTTTATTTTGGTTATTTGCTTGTCTTTTGTACGGGGAAGGCGAGCACGTGCAGCCAGTGTACCCACTGTCCCCTTATAGACCATTTGCTGTCTTACCCAAGCATCAAGGAGAATGCAGGGATTGGCGTTCCACGCGCCACACGCGCGCGCCTGCCCCCGTAAAAAAGATTCGGCAAGTAAATCACCAAAGAAAGCATTGACGAACGCGCGTGCAAGATGCCATTTGTTTTAGGTTTTTGCTTTGAAAAAGCCACTACTGGCTGAGGCCAGCACGTGCGGCGCGTGGAACGCCAATCCCTGCATTCTCCTTGATGGCTTGGGTAAAGACAGCAATAGGTCTATTCTCTTTTGATGCCTCGGCGAATTTAGCCGAAGGTCCGCATCCATGCACTGTACCTCGACAAGGACATTCCGACTCTCGTCAACCTGGTCGCCGGCGCGCTTACCCTCATGCTTCGGCATCATTTTTCTTTCGTCGTCAGAAAACGGGACACCGTCAGATTGATGGTGTCTCGCACCTGCCTTCGAAAAGTTGTTTACCAGAAGCGTGCCACTGGCACTGCTGCCCTCTTTCCGTATAGGCGGAACTTTGCTTAACGGAGGATGCGTGTATACGCGTACACGGCTCGCTTCTAACACTTTCCCGAATTCCTGTTACGGATATCCGCGTCACTCGGAGTGCGCGTGTGTTAGCTGACAACTCTCGTCCTCGGCGATGTAACGGGGTGACGCGGCACTTGATCGTGTCCCGCACTTATCGAACGCCTCGCTCCTCACCTCCGGTATAGGTGACACAAACAAATTTGCAGTCGTATTTCGATTTATCGATGAAAACCCTCGTGTGCAGATTTGCTTTTTGTGAGACTCTGCCGACGTTATCTCCAGTCTCAGCGGAGTGCGACGCCGTGTCCAGGTCCCTACGTCCTCCTTTTGTGTAGTCCTATTTTTCTTTCTCTTTCTCCCTGTCTGTCTGTCTGTCTGCAGTGTGTGTGTTGTGTGTGTGTGCGTACACGCGTCGGCGGCAACTGTGAGGGTCGGGAATCGAACAACGATGACGTCATGCGCAGACCATTGTTTCCTATGCGGTCTCGCTCGGCTTCGGTATGAATGCGATTCTGCATAAAAGAATTCAGCGCTACGACCTTGTTGTAACCCATTCACGCAGCAGCGTTCGACTACGTTACGTTGGCTGTGCTCCAGATCTTTTTTTTTCGAGTGGATCCGAGTTACTCACTGAGGTCATATCACGTGATAACACAGGGGGGATGCTGGACGTGAGTAGGTTTTTCGAACGCCATGATAGAAAACAAAAACCAGAAAACCCAATAACTCATGGAGTAAGATCGAACAAATTTTGGTACGCTGCCAAAGTTATGCCTGAGTCACCTGTGCTTCCGTGTTCTGCCGTCGGCGTGCGAGTTACTCCTTAAATTGCGACGAGAAACGGGCGGAGAGGTGGGCACGTACTAACGCGAGAGCCGAACGCCGGCGTTCGAAAGCGTTCGACGAGTGCAGTGAAGACAAAGGCAACTATAGCTTTCGGTCTACCCTCTAATCCTTCCAATCAGAGCTCGGTGTCCTGACGTCTCCGCGCGCTCTCGTGTCCACCTCTCCCTCAGTTCCTCGTCGCATATCCTTCGGCGCCAAGCACGGATCGCCATGCCACTGTAATGTCGATCTAAGGCTGGCCTTCCCCGCGCGTGCTGCATTGTCAACTCGGTGATGGGTGCCGCATGCGGTGGAAGATTGAAACAAATCTCAGGGCGAATTCCATTTACTGAAAGGGTCGACCACTTTGGCACCGTCAATACTCTCGAAGCGCATTACAGCCTGCTCGAGAACTTCTGCTGACGTTCGCTGAGTGGCGCGGTGAAGGCGAGGGTCGTTTGCGTTTTTTTCGTTTGGGACTTTACATACGTTCTGTATGCTGGCTGTACTTGGCGCCAGCTGTTTTCTGCTCTGTTGTCGCAGCCAGCATATATCTTTCACGGCGTTTTCAAAGCTATACTTGCGCAAATGCAAGCGAACGATGTGTAAGACGAAGCCAGTGGCTCGCGCAGCGGTGGGGGCAGCAGCACTGGGGAAGTTTTAAAAAAGTTTGCAAGTATGCATGGCTTATACTGCGTCGCACCAGCTGCCATTGTGATACACCGCCTTGATGCTGAGCGTGTGCGTTCCTTTCGAAACGGTTCCGCGTTGTCGCATAACTCCGAAAAAGAATCGAAAAACTCGAATATTTCAAAGTCACGATGGAAAAAAATTAATAAATGGTGTTACTTGTTGAAAGCACACGTATAACCTATGTGGTCCTGAGGAGAGGCCACATCAGTTTCCTTTGAAATGTCGACTCTCGACAAAATAGAGTTCACCGTTTATCTCGTCTAAATTCGTTCAGGGCCACAAGTCATTGTGGAACGTCCCCCCCCCCCGTCCCGACCAACCCCCCGTAATAAAAAAAAATTAATATTATATTATTTTTTTTTTACTGCACTGCTTATTGCCGAACTCTCGTTCTCGTCCAAATGTAGCGCTAGCGCTCCGAACTAGCTGCCAAAGTTTCAGGACTAACAGATATCTCATCCAAAAGTTATGTGATTTTCTGAAAATTTCAGTGGAAAAATGGGGCCCGTTTTCGCTCTGTTTTCGGTAACTGGCGCCATTCAGCTCTATGCATTCGAGAGCTCCGTCGGCCGCCAATTTCCCATTGAAAATTTCAGAAAATCACGAATAATTTTTAATTAGATAACTGTTAGTTATCTGTTAGTTTGGGTGGAAAATGAGCTTTCGGCAATGCGAAATTTATTTATGACAAAACAAAAATTAACGTTTTGTACTTTTGGGTTGACGATCCAAAGCCACTGTTCCGGTTTCCAGTTTGAAGCATACTATTTGTGCTTCTTAGAGAGAGCAAACTGGGTTGTATTTGTGTAGCAGTGAAAACTTTGAACCTGTAGATTTTGTAGGCGGGGGCAGGGCAATCTGGAGCTTCCTTGCTTCCCAACGACTACGTCCAGGTGTTTAGCTACTTCAAAGTATTGACGTTAATTCGAGGAACACTTCTTTGTGAGATTTGTCGAGGGACGGTCAGTATTGCCAATGGCAAGATCGCCACTGCTAAATGCAGCTGCAGACATATCGTTCGATACAGGTAAGTTCTTATGAATTTAATGTTGTTTTTGTCCGGATATCACTCATTCTTGTTTTAAATACACAAAAATTTGAAATGGTATAAATATAATCTCTAAAATTCATGAGAATTCGAAATAATGATAAAAATAAACTTTACTAAACCCCGAATTTTCAGCAATAAACTATATATAAAAAGACACCCTCCGAAGTTAACGAAAAATAAACTTCGATAGCACGACTACCAATTAATACGCACTAACGAATTTGTTTTGTTTTTTCCTCGGCAAGAACAACCAGGAGTGACCACCAGCATGATGCGATGACGTCACGCGTGCTTTGCAAGCAACATGAGATACACGGACATGATTGTGCCGCGCTGTTTGCCTCTCGCCGACGCGCTTCCATTCCACGTCGCACACTAAAATCATTAAAAAACAAAAACTAAAAAAGAAAACCCGCTTGTCCTAGGCATTTCGTCAATATCAATGAAGGTGCGATGGCACTTGAGGAGTTTTCTTTTAACGAGCAGCACTTGCTATCGGAATGTCTGGACTGAATTTAGCGGGGAAGTTGGAACGCCATTCGCGCGACACTGCGACGTTACCACGTGGCCTGACGTTGTGCGACGCCAGGTCACGTGACCATGTCAGGCGACCTCGGGTCCCGCGACGCCACGAATCGAAACGGTGACGCGATATCGTGTGACGTCGAGCGGTCGAACCAACACGAGCGAGAAATTTCCATGGAAGGTAACCGGGGACCCACCCGACGTAACGAAGCAAATTCTGGGTCACGGGAAAGGGGGCGGGGGAAGAAGAAGAAGCGATTAGGGCCAGTGATCTCCCGGCTAGATCCGCCCAGGAACCGTCGTAACGCGCGCGTGTTTTGCTTGCGTACTCCGTTGAGCCCCGATCTGACTGTTTACGGTGGAAGGTATACGCGCTCGCCGCACCAACGAACCGCCTCCCTTTCATCAGCTGTGACCGCGCGTCTCCCTGCAGCTGCGTACGGGCGGGTACACGTGATCACGTGGCGAAAGATACGCGCAGGACTGGACCTACCAGCACGTATCTTCCGCCCATCTGTCCGAACGGAGCATAGTCTCGCTACGGGGTTCGTTCAACGGGGTATACAGCCGCATTGAAACTTTCAGCCGAACTGGGTATCCAGCCGAATTGGAGCGTCCAGCCGAATCGAAACTTGAAGCCGAATTGGGGCTTCGGTCGAATGGACACCTCAGCCGAATCGAGATGAGACACCTCGCTGCGGCAATAATGGCTATCCAGACCCACAATCCACGAACCTTGCGCTAAGCTACGAATAATCGTCGCCGCAAAGAGAAGCAATCCGGAAAAAGAAAAGCGACGAGACGAGTTCTATGCCTTCGTAATTAAATACGCCGTCCGTGTATTTTATTTGTTTATTTTTCGAAGAAAACGCTGTTTTTTATTGGACGCTGAATGGCGTATTTTTGCGCAGCATTTATTGCAAATAATTTGGCGCCTTTCTTCTCTTTTTTTTCTTTCTTCTTTAACGTTTACAACTCTATGGTTATGATTTCCTCTTTACCACGTTCGAAATACGGTTTGAAGTATTAATATTTCGAGAGACGTGAACACACCGACGTGGAGTCCTTATTTAAAGCATATGAAACTTCTATATATATATATGAAAAAAAAAATCTGCCCGAACAGTTTGTTTGTTTTTTATTGTGTAATTGAAAGAGAACAAATACGAACTCGTTTAAGCGCGCCATGTTTCCGTGCCAGTAAAACATCTTTCGCGGCATGTGTTTACGAGTTGTAAAAGAAGGCGGGTGGAAAAAGGGGTATTGCGATAAATAACTTGTTCCCGCGAGGGCCGCGGCTTCTATATATACGAGGCGCCGGTGTACCTGTGTATATTTGTTTCGTAAAAAGTGAAAGGATGTTTTGCGGCTTTGATATGTTTTGAAGCGGTCGATAAGTATCTTGGGCACAAATAGTTGAAGCGCCGTTAGCATAACCATCGCCACTTCATGATTAATCGTCGATGACATCCGTTCATTCTATTTGAAGGTTCAATATTCTTGGGAGAAACATAGTGTTTTGTTTTAGTAGGTTCAGAAAAAAAAAAAAAACTGCACGCCCAGCTTTATTATTAATAGACCCCCTCCTCCTTTTCCTCCCTCCCTCCTTCCCTCCCTCCTAATCCCGAAAAAGAAAATTATTGGCTACGTAACTAGCCTGCACTGTGCCCTATATATCGAAATCCAGAAACTCTGCGCTTCGTTTATTTGTGCGATAATTTACACAAAAAAAGAAAAGGACAATAATTGCTATTTTTGTGTTAGTCGTCGAACGAATTTCCGCGAAAAATGCTCGGCGTTATTGGAGAACAGCAATCTCTCGATTGTTAAACTGTTTTTTCAACCTTTTGTTTTCTGCTTAAAGATGTTTGGGTTCTGGGAAACGGGACTCTCAGCTCGTTAGCGAGCACGCGCGCCAATAAACGATAAGTAAATAAATAAACAAACACAGGTTTCAGCGATCAAGTGTCGTTATGTTGACTGCACAAACAGCGGACCTTTCTTTCTTTCTGTTTTTGCTAGTTGTCAGGCTTATGAGAAGATTTAGAAATCCTGGGGCCGCTGGTTCTCAAATTGAAATTCGAGGAACGGCCTTTGAAAGATAAATTCTCGGTAAGCCCAATTTTTGCTTAAAATAACAGTCTTCGCCGGCGCGGTGGAGCGCTAAGGTTCGAGTATAGACTGTCGTTGCTTCTCTCGACCTAAAAAAAGAAAGAAAAATAAAAAAGCAATAAAAGAAACACGAACATTTTTACACACGTAACAGTTTATTTTATAAAAGAAGACACTAACAAAATATTATGTGAAGAATTTTTTTTACTGAAATCAAATTTACGGGAGCCGAACTACTCTATGCAGCAAAAATACTTGCGGCTCGGAAATCTGTGCACAAAAAAAAAAAACATTTCGTGCAATATAACGTCAGCGTAAAAAAAAAAATAGAGTAAGAGCCGAATTTAACACTTTAACACACTTGAAGCGCCGCTGAAGAATTTCAGCGGCACTTCAAGTGTGCTAAATTCAACTCTTAACTGTTTTTTGTTTTTGTTTTTTACTCTGCCGTCATAGTGCACGAAATGTTTTTCGAGTTGTGGCCTTGGAAGGCACATATTCATTAATCAAAGACTAGTAGAATAGATGAAACGGCCGGGGCTTTTATGATCACTAAAACAACAAAACACGCCTTGTTTGAAAAAAAAAAGGCAAGTTGAGGGTGCTGTTGTTGTTGTTGTTGTTGTTGCCGTTTCTGACAGCAAAAGGTTTTTATAAGACCTTGCCCACGCAGCGTTCGAACTAGCGTATGATTCTAGTGATGCGATTGCTGCGCCATTTGTGCTAAACTGCGCCAATGGTGCTTACCCTACTACGCCCTGCTATATTTTGCCAAAATATGATGAATTTGCGCCAACATTGCGCCCACACTGCGCCTAGGCGTAATTTCACTTTATGAATTCTGCCAATTATAACAGCTCGGACCCGGCTACTCGGCAGGATAGTTAAGGTAGGCTCGTCCGAAGTTTTAGAACGTTTGATCATAGTCTCAAATTAAGCGTAGTACTCGATTTGATCTCTGTGTCAAACACTGGCAGTACTCGGAAGTCGCGCACTATTTCTCATGTTCGTGGTGTGTTCTGGTGGGTTCGGTTGCTTCGTTGAGTGCGCTACCCACCGCTCACTGGTGCATTGCAGTGAAGCGAGAACCACGAAATAGGCGTTTTGCGTACCTTGTTTCACTGCAGCGCAGCCGCGTGCTAAGGCGAAAACAGTCCTCCAGAGCAGGACCGTTGCGCACACAAACAAAAGGTCTAAAAACGAAAAGCACCAATCTTGCAGTAAAATGTTCAGGATAAGATTACGGCTAGTACATATAATCGACTGCAATATTCTGACGATTTTTACTTTCAAACTCCAGATTTAGCAAAGATATTTGCGTGTATGGACGGCTTTGTAAGTTTATATTTTTTGTGTCAACTTTCTCGTTTGGTTACCACCTTTACATAGGCTCCCTCTGCGCGATGGCACAGTAAACGGAGTATATATGATTAATGCTAGATTAGCTGGAGCAGAGGATGGAAACTGGAGGATTAGCCTTAGTGAGTTCGACTGGATTGTTTCTAATGGCGAATTCCACAGGTCGTTTTGGAGCGCGCCGGGATCAGTAGACCAGATCCGAGATGGAGCACGCTATCCGAACGGAGTCGCTCCGCCTCCAGATTCCCAGTGGAACATGCACCTCCGGGATCGGCGGAGCTTTGCCGTTATTCACCTTCCCGGGAATCCCCTTCCCGAGGTCCCGGTCATCCCCTTCCCGGAGGTCCCGGTCCCGGCGAAATGCCCGGCGAGGAAGGAAGTCACCAATCTGCCGATATCGGCGGAGCGACTTTTCTCCGGATCCGGATCGAGATCTTAGTGGGAGCTGATCCAAAACGATAAGTGGAACACGTCCGTCTCGATCCCGATCGCCCAGTCAAATTGGCGCGCTCCAGAAAAGTCGATCCCGGCGCGCTCCAAAACGACCAGTGGAATTCGCCATAACCATAAGGCTTATTTATCGTTCACATGCCGATTTCGCGTTATTATGAAAGTTTTACACATAAAATGCCATCGATGTTAATAATCGAATGACTAAAGCCTTGTTTCTATATGAATTAATGATTACAGTCTTATTACAACCTATAGGACTTCAATGAAACAACAGTTTGGGGACTCAATCTTAATATTTTCTAACGTCATTTCCTTGAATGCAATATGATTTACCTTTGGCTCTGTGCCTAAAATAACCATTCACAGCAGTTGATACTCCTTCGTCACTCAACATATTGTCGTTGTGCCCGCTGCTTCTACACGCCGCAACTTAACGGCTAGTTCTGTGTTTGAAGCGTTTGAAGGAATTGAACCTGCAGTGCAATTCACTCTAAAAAAGAAAAGGTGTAAAAGGGTGTACCGGTACACCCTTTTGTCCCATATAATACACCCCAAAACTTCATTTCGACGTACAGAGCCCTATAGTCGAACAGACGGTGCCAAATTTTACGAGGGGCTCTGATAACGGTGCGATATAACTTTTTAAATAGCTAAAGTACGTATCAAAGACCACATAAAGAAAACACCGAGTTTTTACAGTAGGGCCAAAAAAGCCCCGATTATTATTTTTTTTTTTTTGGAGTCCGTACAACGTACATTAGCTATTTTAATAAGTTGTACGACACGGCTCTCAATCCCCTCGTAAAATTTGGGGCCGTCTGTTCGACTGTAGGGCGCTGTACGTCGAATTGAAGTTTTGGGGTGTATTATATGGGACAAAGGGTGTAACGATAAACCCTTTTACACCACTTTTTTTTTTTTAGAGTGTTATTGCTAACAAAAGGTTGCACAGAAGTGGGAAGGCAATGTAGACAACGTCTTTTGATGCACAGACGAACACATGAATCTTAACACAATATTCGCAGTGATAGGAATGAAAATGGAGCCTGAACTTACGCGCCTAAACTCCCTTTTGCTGCTCCGGAAATGCACTTTTAGCTGCCCCAGAAGGTGCTCGAAAACGACTCAGACCAATCACATCTCTGCACTTCGCGTAATAGAGAGGCGCTATATCACTTCCCGTACAGAAGATGAATAAAATAACAAGCACAAAATACATGATCGGACATGAACACATGGAACCGTTATCAAATACCATATAGCTTCGCCAATACTGGAAACTCCTCCGAAAACCTATGGGAGCGGCGGCGAACGTGACAGTGGCGCCTCTAGCGGACTCGGAGTCTACGGAAGCACACGACGCAATGGAAAAGTATAGGCTCCGCGACGTCCTCGAGCTTTGCGTGCCCCATTTCGTCACCCCAACAGCAGAAACAATTCATTACGGTCAGTCCGCTTGCAAAGCGGAATCCACTGATCGAAACTGCAACGACAGTCGAATAACAACGCGCGCATAAACAAAGATAGAGCAGTTTATTTAGCGGTCTCAAACGCCTCTCAGGGGATCACACGCGTTTGAAGCGCGTCTCTGGGAAGCGGAAAAAGGCGTTTAGCTACTCGAACTACGTCGTAATCATTAAAACGTGCACAAACGACATCTTAATATTACCAGAGCAAGCGCACGAGCTGCTGGAGCATAAAAACAAAACAAAACGTAAGGATAAAAATGACCGTGCAAACACTTACCGAATTTTGCAGAAAAGATGGTGTCGCCATTCCCGACGAAAATAAAAAGAAACGGGGAAGAGAAGCGAACAACGGCGAATAAAACAAACAAGTTAGCAGACGATACAAAGATACCCAGCCAAAAACTGCTTCAACTACGACGATCGTTGCGGCGCTTATAGAAAAAAGAAAGAAAAATGGAAAGCAGCAAATGAATAGCTGGTAATCGCCGGCGGTGTTGAGTTCACAATAAACAAAGCGGAAGCAACAGACGAAACTAATGAAAAAAGAAGAAAGCGTCCCTTTTTTTCAGCTCCTTGTTGTGCGTTTGTTTATTTACACTTTTAACAGTTTGGTTTGAATGGTGCATAACTTAGTTACTCACGTTTGTTCGGCCTTCGGGAAGCGGAAGAAAGATTTTCCACCACATCGCAAAAACTTGTTTTTGCAATAGTAGGCAGCACACGGCAAGCCTGCCATTTCTAAGTATGCGCTGGTGTATGCTCGAATGCGGCCGGTTGATCAACAAACGATGACCCGTAGCAGACGTGCGGGCCGGCGTAGACAAATAAAATTGGAATAAAAATGCATAACGAGCTTACACTTCTTAATATATTAGATAAATATCAAAATGCACGTATGACCATTTCGGATCAGAAACTCAATCGAAGGCGAAAATAGGAGGTTATCGCAGACGACAGTCGAAGAAAACAACAACAACAACAACAACAACAACGAAGTTGCAGACGGCCCTCAAAATGTCCGAGCCTAGCGTAGCAGACCAACAGACGAACCGGGAGTCGAAGCGAAGGAAAGAGAGTAAACACTAAGCCAAACAAAACAAGGATACACGATGGTTTACGCGTCGGGTAAACAACAAAAACAAAAAAGAACAAAAAAAAAACACAGCAACATAAAAGCAGGAGGAAGAAAGAACGCGTCAGAGTGTCGTCGCCTTAAAAATATAAATGAAAGAAGACTCAAAAATAAAAAGGGTGGAGACGGTTCAACGGGTGTCGGCCTTTATCCCAGAAGTAAAGAAGCAGCGAAGCAGAAAGTGTTAGTCGTCGCCGCGCTAACAATCGGCATTTGTGCACTCTAAATAACGTGACTGAAATCACCTTTTTTTGCGGGGCTACGGCGCTCTCCCCTTCTTCCTTTGCAAGCGCGAGCAGTCTGCTTTTTTCGTAACTCCGCTTTTAGTAATCTATAATTTACAATTGAAAACGAGCGTGTTGGTTAATGAATATAAACTTGAAAGTATAAAACAGCGAGGACGAGGACGGGAACAGGACATCTTTCATTTAGCAACAACATAGAATGGCACAACGAAAAACCGCCCCCCAAAGGTCGAATTCTAAGTAATCAGACATAAATAGATTAGTGATACCTCATCGTGACGCCAGCGCTTTTCAAACTTTTATATTTAGTGTATTCCTTTTCCTTTATAACTATTATCTCCTTTCCCTCTTTGAGAACGTTGAGACCTTTGGGGGTGGTTTTCCGTTGTTCCATTCTATGTTGTTGCTTAATGAAAGATGTCCTGTTCCCGTCCTCGTCCTCGCTGTTTTATACTTTCAGGTTTATATAAGTAATCTATAATAGCGTCAGATTGCATATGCACAACGATCTCTTTCAGAGCATTCTGACATCGCCGTAACGTACGTGGTTCGATATTGACTTTTGCTTCTTCATCCGGAGACGACCTTAACGGGATTAGCCAGCTCGCCTATTCGACGAAACGGTTATAAGCAAGACATTCATGAGAAATGGGAATTGCACCAACAATACGAATTGACTGATACGAACAATAAAGTTGAAACGAAGCTATGTTCTGAAAAATGTTTGTACATTGCCCTTTTTCACGAAACAGCGCGAAGGCATACATTCGTGTTTTGCTTGGCTTACATAAGTTGTGACAGAATGTTTTCTTCGGGAGAACTCCAAAATTGCACCCTACAAGCTGTAACATCTTTTTCACGCGAAGAAAATGTCCTTCACTCATGAGCTGGCACCCATTTTTTAACTTTCGAAGCAGCGAATGTCCGTGATAATTTTTTTTTTGTTGGTCACCTCGCACGGAGATAGGCAAAACCAATGCATTTTGGAGAATTCGTCTGCTAGCGGAGACTCCGAGCTCGCCAGGGGCGCTGCAATTACTTTTCGCCCGCTTTCCGCGGGAGTTGCCAGTATTGGCTTCCACGGTATTTGCCGTTATTCTAAAGGATGAAGTAACCGAAGTGTAAATTATCATACAATTTTCTCTAGAATTTAGGTAAATTCATTAATCATTCAGCATACTTACATAGTTTCGCGACTTAAGAAAAATAAATTCTCCGAAAAGCTTGCATTTAATCATTCAGCGCACAAATGCTCTGAAAAGCTTGCGACGGAACGCTGGTTCAATCTATGACGTGCTACGTCTTATCATCACGAGCATCTGTGCCGAGGATCGTCATCAAAACACCTTACGCAAACACCCTGCAGCAGGCAGAGTCAGTATAGATGTCTTCGGAACTTTTTGCCTTCTTTTTTTGGTTGTCGCGAACGTCTTTGAAGTCTCAGCGCGAATATACGCGACCTATTTTACGGAGGAACGGTGCTAGCAGATACGCGCATATGCATACGATTTGCATTCAGATCTGAAAAAACCTCGGCATCTTCGATGTGGTACCCTCCTGGCCCTGAGCGTGCCGTAAAGGTGTCCATCGAATGTTAACCAAGAGGAGGCGCGTGCAAAAGCAAAGCGATTTGGAAAAAAAAACAAAAAAACATTGGGTGTTTTTATGTGCGTTTTGCTTAGGGTGATGACGTCTGGCCATTTTCTTCAGTACGCTTTTGTTTCTTTTTCTTTTTTTTTCTTTTTTTGTTCCGAGCGGGCGAAACTGCCTCTCCCGGCGCGAGTTCTTGGCACCGACAGTGCTACGGTAGCATTTTGTTACCGGCTATTTCTTTGTATGTTTCCCGAGAGCGGCGCTGTCGGCATCGGCAATAGACCAATCGCTAAATTACCCAAGCATCAAGGAGAATGCAGAGATTGGTGTTCCACGCGCCGCACGTGCTGGCCTCAGCAGTCGAAACTTTTCTAAAGCAAATACCTAAAACAAATGGCATCTTGCACGCGCGTTCGTCAACGCTTTATTTTGGTTATTTACTTCGAATCTTTTATAAGGGGAAGTCTTGCGCATGTGGCGCGTGGAACACCAATCCCTGCATTCTCCTTGATGCTTGGGTAATATAGCAAATGGTCTATTACAAAGAAGGGCATCACGCTAAACAGAAGGGCGTTGAGGCACCATACAAACAGCAATCGCTATACTGATCAGTTGTGGCCAGATTTGTAAAAAAATTCGGGGTGGTGTAGGTATTTATACAGCGTGTAGTTGGTCAGCCATTTAAAGTTGCGACGAGTCACTCGCTGTAGATGAGCAATTTAGCCAGTGCAGTAGAACCGCTAGCCTGGGGTCTTTAACGTGCACCACGCAGTAGTGAGACACGACCGCACGCCGGTGCGATGCTCATCCAGATCGAAACGGGCAGGAGTGGGACTCGAGCCCAGGATCCCTGGGTTTTGCAGCGCGAGCTTTCGCTCCACGCGCGTCGAGCTGGGTGTGCGCTTTAGCCCACTCGGCCACCGACAAGTTCAGTCATTGGGTACTTTTAGCAAACCGTTAACGTGTTCCGCGTACCCCACTACCGGAGCTTTGAAGCACGCTTTGAAGCGCGTTGTGTGGTCACTGTGAGGAAAATCACCAATTCTCGGCGTCAGCTATTGGCGACGTGCGCGACCCAAAGCGTCGCTGTGGTCGGCCTTCCACGATTGGCCGAACGCTGACTGTGACGTCGGAAAGGGGATTTATCGTCGACGGAAATAAGAGGAATGAAAGAACTTTACTTTTGACGGTGTTGGCAGTGTTCCTTTGAGAGCGCAATGATTTCAAGCTTCCACCATGCTATTTACTAACACCATCGAACTTGTTTCTCGCAATGTAATGACGTCACTAGGGGGAACCATAGGAGGGCGCCACCAAAACATCTCGCCGCTATTTCGCTGTTAAGGGTAGCGTAGCATCGACATTGCCGCAGTCTCGCGCTGCTACGGAAGCACGTGGCTTGTCTTGCGTCTCACTCGTACGAGACAACAATCATAACGATAACAGCAACAACCGCAACAGTCATAATAACAGCAATTATAGTAATAGTAACAACAACAATAATAATAATAACGATAAAAACAACAATTACAAGAGTAAAACAGTAATAGGGAAAAGAACAACAGCAGCCTTTATATTAATAGTAACAACAACAATAATAATAAATTAATAACAACAGCAAAACTATATTGTGCTCAGGTTCGGAGGAAGGAACTTTATTTTCAAACAAAGGCCGTCAAATTACGGCTTAAAATATTCGAAAAAAAAAAAAACGGTGCAAGGAGGCGGAAAAGGGGGGGGGGGGGGGGGGGTCCATGTTTTTAAACACGTTTTTTTTTTTTTAATTAGAAGTTAATATTATGTATACGTATATAATGAACAGGGCGTTGTATGTACTACAATCGCCGGGAGCGCCCCATAGCTAACCTAAATTTCGGAAGACGTTCGATCACCGCCTTATCTTGTAAATGTACAAAAAGAACGAAAAGAAGTTATTCTTCTTCGTTGTTGATTTCTAAGCTGATGCAGGTTCTGTTGGGCGCCCAGCTTAAATACCCAAAAACGAAAACAAAAATCAAATAAAAAAGAACACCATGTGTGTATGCGGCGATTTTTCTTTTTCTTAATTATTTCCGCGAGTGCTACACGGAAACAGCAACATGGCAGTTTATCTGTACGCCTTTGTTATCCTCGTCATATCTTTGTGATTGATGCTAGCGACAATAATTTCATAATAACAGCTAGCCCATTTAGTCACACATTGTCTGCTAAGCAGCTCTATGTCGCGCCGGCAACCCAATGCAAGAGACTTTTGAAACCGGCATCCCTCCCTGTCGTAAGAGAGATCCAAGAAACGAAACAAAACAAGAAACTGAGAAAGACACATTAGACCGAGATATCAAGAAGAAAACAACAAAAATATATACAGGCGCGCTTTTCTTTTCCCGATCCCGCGTCCCGTCCTTGACGGACGAAGTTTAAACCGAGACGGAGCAGTCACGTAGGCTAGCTCTTACGTCACGTGTTCAACGAGGAACAGCTACGCTTTTATGTATTTCTGGACGTTGTCTCATACGCGAGTGGGACGGCGGCATTCTTCCGTTGCGCGAACGCCGCCTAACAAATGGTGTGGCAGACGGTTGTCATTGGTAACCTTGGTTGTCAGCTGGACTGCGCGTGTGAGCCAGGCGATGCCTAAAAATGGGATCCTGCAAAATCGATTTTTTCGGGCTTTTCTTGTTTCCACTTGTGGTGTTTGTTGCACACGGTGTTCCTTATTGCGTTTGCTTGTTTCGTAATGGGCATCCCTGTGACGGAAAGAAAAGCACAGAACCAACATCACTAATCTCTCTCCAGGAAGCAGGGAAGATGGCAGTCGTCTGCTCCAAAAGTAGCAGACGACTTTTTCGACGTAGACGAAGAAAACAAAAATCGTGGATGACGGCTGGCGCGGCTGGGAATTACAAGCGCAGTCTAGCCCGTAAAGAGAGCTTTTACTACCGATTTGAAAGCGCCACTGGGGCCTTCGTCGCAGAATGAAGCCGACAACAACAAAAAAACCAACCGGCGAAGAGAGCGGGGGAGGCAAACGGAAGCAAAGGGGGCCAAAGTCGGCTATCGAAATCGCGATCGACCGGTGACTCTCCCACGGCCCCCGAGGTGGCGCTGCTTCTCCAGCCCCTCGTCGCCTGCTCCGCGTTGGGTTCGTGCCGTGGATCCCGTGGTCTTTGGCCGCCCGTTCCGAGGCCCGCCAAGCAAACCATCAGCTGTTGGTACCGACGGATACTGTCACCCCTACCACCCCTCAGGCCGGCGACAGGTCCCGACCCAGTGCACGGACCGTACCCGCTGCCCGTCCCAAACCAGCGAGCGCAACGCGAGGCGTGTGCCATCCCAGGTCGATCAGCCGCTGCGGCGCGCGAGCGACGACGCGCCGCTGGCCGTGTGGGTGTTGTGTCCACCCGCGTCTTCTTTCCCCTTGGGGTTTTCGGGGGTCTGAGGTGGTGCCAGCGCCGGCCGCGCCCTGAAGAAGCTTTCCAAGGCGCCGTCGTCGCGCTCCCTGCCTCGGGGGCCGGCGGCGACGGCGGCCTCTTCTCCAAGATGAGACGTCTGCGGAGCCACACGCTGCCCTCCAGGCTGACCCAGACGTCCAAGCGGGTGGCTTTGGTGAGCGGGCAACCACCAACACCCTTTCGACACCTGCGGCGGCGGCGGCCACCTTGCCTGACCTCGCGTGTGATGCTCGCTCGCCGCCCGTGCCCGCCTGCCTACCGTTCCTAATGCGGAACTCTCGTTTTATCGCCGTCTGCTCTTTTCCGGTTTTTAGTTGGGTTCGCTCGTCTGCCTTCTAGGTCGTCGCGGTTCCGCTGTTGCTGATCCCGCTTGTCTTGTCACTGGGTCACGTTTGATTCGTGGGCGTCTGGTTCATTGATTCCGTCTGCTCCTCAACCACAGTGATTCCTCCTGCAGCCCATGGCTGTTTAGTGCGTGCGTATTTGTATTTTAGCTCGTTCTAAAACGCGTCACTCGCAACTGTAATTAAAAAAAAAAAGAAAAAAAGGCGACGACAGAACTTCTACAAACAAAAACTCCAAGAAAGGGTGGCGTTTTTTGTTCGTTGCTGTGTAGGGTCTTCGTTGTGGTCTGGGTAATTATTGGGTGTGCTGTTTTGAGGGAGATAAGTGCGCACGCGTACGTACGGCCGGGTTTCATTACGCCTCTAGCTGGAGTGTGAACTCGGTACTTTGTCAAACTTTCGTTGTTTTTTTTTTGTCTGTTTTTGTATGGGTGGATTTTGTTCCCACGGGAGCGGCCATGCGAACAAGGACCCGCCCCTTTGTCCCTGATCAGGCGATAGGCGCCTGACTGCCTAATAATTAAAGACCAGGCTTAAAAGTAGTCTTTATACCCCAACTAACTGTCTTGTAGGTCATGTAGCCACTTGAGGTAGAAAGACAAGCAGTTGCTGCTTATGCCCCTGTTTAGAAAAAACAAGTAAATGTGATACTTTATAATCTTGGCTGGCGAAACTCTCCTACTACCATGAGACTTGCAAATTGCACGGTAATGCCATGGCCGTGCAGGCATCTAGACAGGGTAAACGACCCCTTGCATAAACCTCCTATTTACAGGAAGTAGCTGGCAGAATTACAGAATGCTCGGCACGTAGTCAGTTGGCAAGCAAGTTTGAAGTCGTGTTCGGTCTCTGCATGTGACTAGTTAATTTTCATTGTCTGTGGGAAGGCTTAGTGCAACGAAATACAGAGTCAATCAGATAAGCTTCTTGTTGACCTGAAGAAATGCATCAGAATGCAGGTGCTTTGGGAGCATTTAGAGGCTCTTGGTAGCTTTCTTCATATGCAAATTGATGTGCCAGCAGAGGAGAGCACTTGAATGGTTTTCAGTGTAGGAACTTCTGTTTGTCCACTCGAAATGTTGCTTTCAATCCAGTAATGTTCGGTTCCACTATAAAGTCTGGAATGAGTTCCAAAAGTTATTTTGTCTACGGGCTTCAGCTTGCTCTTAATGAACACAAAGTATCTTGCGAAGTCTGATTTTAACTATTCTCAGTGTTAGCTCTTTCTGATGCGTTGTCAAGGTTAACATAGTTTCCACAGCACCGCAGATTTGCACTGCTGCAAGAGCATGTGCCTTTGTCTTGACTTCCTTCACACACGCCCTCTTGCGAAGGTCGCATTCGGTGAAGCCACGAGCTCGTGCTAGTAGCTTTTACAGTGGTGGAGCACTACATAAGGTATGCTAGCCAAGACAGTGGCACAAAAAGCTGATGTTGAGTATACTGAGATGGTTCGTGTGTGAAAAGCTTGTGGCAGACCATTTACCTATGTGACGAGACATTACACAATCTGTTTTCTACGTTGCATCTACATTTACAGCTCCAAAAAGCTTGCAGTTGAGATTTCACTCATTTCTTGGAGGTCAAAGGCACAGGAAGTAAAATTAGTTACTGAACTAAGTTCATTACCTTTAATGAAAATACTGTGAGTGTAGGCAAATTGGTGGATATTGATCATGTTGAAAATTACTCGAGACTGTGGTAAAAGATTGGAAACTTGGTAAAAGAAAAAGGGGCAAGCAAATGAACGTCTCAACCTTACTGGGATACTCATAAATCGGCTTTAATAAAGCAGCTTATGTGGTCAAAAGATGGGGTTACACTGGTTTCAATATCGATAACCTATAAATGTGCAGGTTATGGTAGTTGGACGATTGCTTCCTGAATAATCGGAAGAAGCGTTGCCTCATATCTAGGGATCAAGTTTCCAGATAAAACTGTAGAGGTCGAAGAACATCTGATCCACTTTTCAAGGTCACAATGGCAAAACAAAAACCAAGTGACAGTACACTTCACATTAATCTTGCTTGACCACTGGATGAGTGGTCATGAAGCGGCCGCACTGTCTTTTTGGACTCTGTTTGATTAATAAAAAGGGGAGGATTTGTTGGCAACGTCCATACAGGAGGTTCGGTCAGTGTTGCATATATTTCTGGGTCACGACAGATGCCAAATAATCAGTGTGTGATCGTGCTAGGCACTGTTCCAGTTTCTGGACCATACTAGAGAGGAGTGGGCACTAGTGTTCTTATAAAGCCAAATGTTGCATATTTCTTTTAAGTATAGCTCTTACTTTAAATGTGCTCATGTATATTTTGATAAATTTATGTACTGATATTATTCATTTTTATTCAGTAGTTTCTTCAGTTGGGGATCTAACAAAATTAAATATAGGTAAACAAATATCTAATAATTCATAACTTAAGAAAGCAAATTTCTATAAATGCCAAATTTGCCATAAAAAGATATATTCCAAAAAATAACATAAAAATTTTATTAGAACTACACACAAAGAAACTGTAACTCTGTTTGTCTTCACTCAAAACACTGAACACTGACAGATTGTAAAATCTGGTATGACTTAAGACCTATCTGGGGAATGTTGATTCAGCGGGAGGGAATGCATTGTTTAATGTACATGCTTTCTTTAAGAATTATCCGGTAGCTGAGACAACTCAATCCTTGAATGTCTTCTGCCATATATGAAGTGAGTGAGGCAGTGTCAAGACTTTTTCTGAATGGCATATGAATGTTGGAACAAGGTGTTATTGAAGCAACTTTCGTTTTCGTTGAAAAAGTGCTAGCACGCTTATTTTAGGCATAAAGTATGAAAAATATTATGGACTATTTGCCATATCTTTTAGTTATGCATTCATCACTTTACTCATCTTTTTCATCCCAGGGTTTGAGATGTTAGCCACATAGACTAACATTTCTAGCTTCATGAACTCGGACGTGGGCCTGGAAATATTGAGTAACGCTTAGACCAGTTTGAAGACAGCCTGGGACAGAAAAGAGTATAAAAAGGCGGAACGGTGCTAATGTAGACAAAGGACATAATCAACAGAGAACAGAGCAGCGCCGTGTGCGGTAACTTTGTTCCTTGTGTCCTTCGTCTATTTGAGTGTTCCTTTTGCCTTTTCATATTCACTGTACCAATTAGCCCAACTTAATGTCTTTTTGATAGACAAGGGCTCTCGACATGCTGCATCTGCAGGGACGAGACATATCTTGGGACTTGTTCAGAGCCCACGCTTTGATGGCCGTAAAGAACAGAATTGTGGAGTGTTTAGACGCGCTGCCCTGGCATAGTGAGGGCAGTCCCACTTGACACTGTGTTGTTTTGTCTCGTTCCAGCTTCCACATGCGCACTCTCTCTGTGATAAGATAGACATCGAGGACTTGGGTGAGTTGGCCGCCTCCCCCCTCTTTTTTGTGCATCTCTCTTCCGTGACGAGACACGCCTCCTGATACTAGAATGGGGTGGCGTCCGACATGGAGCTGTTGCGGGGTTTGAGTCTGTGAAAGAGGACCACCTGTAAATGCGGACGGACGTGTCTTTCAAAAATGCTCGTTGCAACTGCACCATTTGTTTTTCTTGCCATCTTTTAGTCTGTTTGTTGGCACACGGCACCATGTTAAATTGGAAGTGTCTGCTATGTTTCTAATTTGATTTCATGTGTGGAAAAAAGACCCCGTCCGAAATTTGGTGTCATCTAGTAGCGCAAATGTTATTCTAACTGCAGTAATATGTAGTGTTCATCGGGCACAGACGCTTTTTCACGTTGCTGGCAAATGGGAATCTATTCTTGGCCCTTCAGTTGTTTATTTATTTGAGTTTAGAAAGTGATAAAGAAGTTACTGGTCTGTATGAAACACTGGCATGAGTAACGCTCTTGATAAAATCTGTCATTGTTCTTGTGGGCCGAGCGTGTGCAAACTGGTTGATTGGACACGAGTTTGAAATGAATGCTGACACAGCACTTCTATCTTGTTCGTGCGTTGCATTGTGCTAACCTCTGGAATGCACAGGCTTCATGCAGTGGTGTCGAAAGCGTTCGGGAGAGGGGGGACGGAACAGGAGAGGAGGGTGCATTTCAGACTTTTTCCCCTGAATGTTTCAATATTGGTGACTCCATCTAACTATGGGGGCACACCGGTTGGGCAAAATGGCGGATCGAAAGGGGTCGATTTCATCTTTCAGCACGCAAAATGCCTTGGTGTTTTGCATTGCAGTGTGGACTCTGTGTTAAATATAAGTGCTTTTTTATGATAAACACCTTCTAGTCAGTGTGTAATATTGATGCAGTGGAAGCATCTTTCGCCAGCTAAATTCGCGCATTTGGCCGAAGCCAAGTTTTGTTTGGAGGACAACATCTTCCACCTCACCTTCGTGAGGTGGAAGAAGTCGAAAATCCTCGATCGTCTTCGAAAGGTGACAAGCTACTGTAAAACAACTAAGTATCGCCTCTGGAAGGTCGTCAGACTTCAGATAAGGGTTTGCGTTGGCTTTGTCCTGTGCGCTTGAACGTCTTCCTCAAGTTAACATTTGAAAAGAAAAAAAACTAAGTTTACCAACCTTAATAGATTGATAAACTTTTGTAACCAAGTACAAGTGATTTTAGGGTAAAAACTACTTGTGACTGCCAATACCAGCTCCCCCTTCCCCTAAAAAAACAAACAAACGAAAAATGAAAAGTGATGAAGCTTGATTTCAATGCTACCTCTGAAAATCTGAGACAGAGGATCGGCGCGTTGCGGCTGGTTACAATCAGGCCATTGTGTCCCAGTTGTACCGGATCCACAGGATTACAAGTCTACAGGGAACTGTTTTTTGTGCTTTTAGCAAGTGAAAGCGTGATCGTAGCAGTTATGTCGAAGTCTCACGAGCATGATGGCGAAATACAACCCCACTACACTTGGCAAGGAATGTCGGTGAAGGCGGGAAATAGTGTTGTTCGGGTAGGCATGCATTTTGACTTGCGCCCTATCATGTTTTCAAGAAATAATAATAATAATAATAATGTTTATTTCCATCGAACAAATGATGGAGGGAGACCGAGGAAAAAAGCTGCATCGTGCAGCTTGACGAGTCTTCGACCCCCCTCTTACACAAGCAGCCCTGGCACAAGAAAAAATAAACAAGACACATATGTAATCAAAAACAAAACAGAAAGAGAAGTAGTCAGGTGCCGATATTTACATTTTTTGAAGGAGCACATGATACATATATACATTTAGAATGCGCTTAGCAAAGGACACATACACAGAAAACATCATACATATATACATTTAGAAATATACACAAAATATTATACATCTCAAATCTCTGGAAAATACTACAAAAAAAACACACTAGAAAAAAATTCCCCAATATCTTTTTTCGATGACGTAATAAAATAATAGGATCAATATTTTTGAAGCTAAGTAAATTAACCAAGTTTCGAAGCGTATAAGATAACATTTGCTCAGCAGAGGTCGTTCCAAGATTCCGTAAAATTTCGCAAACTCCGAGTGGGGTAAGCTGGCACTTTTGGAGCAAGAGAAGCCAGGTCAATCAGATTAAGATAATATTTTTGTGCTTAGATTTATAAACACACATAAACAATATTTATGTATACTATTAACATTCATCACATTTTAAACTTTTAAATAGGGGTTCACTTGGGTGGTCGTTTGAGACATTGGAAATGTTTCTTAGCATTTTTTTCTGCAACAAAAGGATTTTATTTAGGTTTGTACTTGTACTATTACCCCAAACTAGGTTGCAATAGTTTATATGATAGAAAAATAGTTATAGATCAAAGGTTTGACACTTGTTGGCGAAAGATAGCAGTGTCGATACATCAAGCCAACGACACGCGATAGTCTAAACAAAATATAATTAATATGATCGTCCCATCGCATTTGTTCCGTGAATTCGACACCAGAAGAGTCTTAAAGCTGGTAAAAACTTCAATTTTAGTCGGATTTAAAACAATATCACAAGTAAAGGTAACATTCTTGATTTTTAGAACATTATAGCTACTCCACTTAACAAGGTCTTTAAGAGTTTCATTTGTGCTATTTATTAGTTCATTACAGTTATTGCCTGCAAATAGTGAACTAGTATCATCAGCATAAATTACATATTTGATATTTTGTTTAAGTTCACAATATCATTGACATATAAATTAAACAAAAATGGACCTAGAATGCTTCCTTGAGGGAACTCAGATTCAGTTGGTTTTATGTATAACTATATCTATCAAATAAATAAATAAATGAATAAGAAGAGTAGCAGTTTATATGGATGTACTGCTTGATGTAAAAGATATGATGCAATTAGAGTTGGTACCTGTCCGCGAAAACCATATGTTTGTAGTTTTGTTATTAACAGATTATGATTTAGATGATTAAATGCTTTGCTAAAATCAATAAATATTCTAAGGGTCATACTTTCTGCTCAAAGTTGCCCAAAAAAATATTTTCTTTTTGCTCTAAAAGAGCAAGCTCAGTATACCAGCCTTTACGGAAACCAAACTGCGACGGATTGATTATACTGTGCTTATCTGAGAACTTCACCATACGTGAAAGCAATATTTTTTAAAGCCTTTCAAAGCTACACCGTTAAGATAGAAATAGGCCTGTAGTTTGCCATGTCGTTCTTGTCACCCTTTTTATACAATACGCTGACCTTAGCTATCTGCATACTTCTTAAAAAACACCCCGACCTGCAAACCGAGATTAAAAATGTAGGTCAGAGAGGGTGATACGATATCTATTACATATTTCATTGGACCTATCTGCATATCATCAGCGTCGCAGATTGTACTATTTTTAAAGACAAAAATGTGTGCATCACCTCTATATTTAAAACTAACTCAAGAAAAATCACTCATTTTTTTTTTCTACAATTTACTAGATTTATATAAAAAGCATGTTTTGTATATTTCCTTAACTTTGTCAAAAAACACGTTATATGTTTCGTTTGCTTCTACTTCTTCATAGACTTGGCTCCAGTCTATCTCCAAAAGTTTGTATCTAAGTTTGGAAAGGCTATTCGCTGTAATATTTTTGAAAGGTGCACCAAACCTCTTCTTTGTAGTTTTAGCTATTTCTTGAGAGGAAACTGCGGAACGATGCTTCAATATTGTTTGCGCACTATTGACGTTTTGCCCGACTTGTTAGCACTACCAAACTTTCTTGAGTGGTAAGTGATTAGCGAAAATTAGGTCTTCACGTAAATTAGTATCTGGCAGGCGTGAGAATGGGCTTTTGCACCCATCAACACACCATCGTAATCGAGTTTGATAGTGTGTGCTATGAGTGACATTCAAATTCGCTAATTTTTTAAATGTGTTCTAATAATCTTTCTGATTAGCAAACAAACAAAATCAAATTAACAAATATATATATATATAAAAAAATGGAAACGGCGGTTTTGAGGCATTTATTAATGTTTGCCCTTTGAGGCAAGCATTATTTTATAAATCTTACTCCAGTCGGGTCTCACTACAAGTTTCGCACGGGAACATGCTTTGCGTGATGCCATTCTTTTTCATCTCGCAGATAAGAGAAACTGCTCACTTCTAAGATGTTTTTACATTCTTGCTCGTCTATTTCGTTGCGGCACCGACGAAGCGCTATTATTTAGCTTATTTTAATAGACAAGCACGTCAAGCTATGCTGCCTACGAGAACCAAGCGGAGAAAGCAGAAAGGCGAGACAACCTTTTCTCGGAGGTTCTCGGAGTTTCCCGTTATGTGGCGTTGATTTCTCTTGAGTCGCCAAAAGCCAATGACAGGCTAAGAATGAAGTGAAAGCTCTGCCTCCAACACACGCTCGTTGCCATCCAGCGGGCTTTGGCTGTGCGTTCGATGAAAAGTTGTTAACGCGGCAAGTTCACACTGTCGGCAGAGCATCCACTGAATTCTTAGCGTGTCACTGGCTATAGAAATGTCTAAAACGTCTGAGGAAGAAGTGCCCCCCATCCCTCCCTATCACGCTGTTCTAATACCACAGGTTTCGCCACTATCCGCTTTGCTGCATGTCTTTAACTGCTCATCAGCCACCAGAAGGCGCGTCATTAGCGAGTCACTAATGCCGTACACTCAGCTGATGATAGCTTGTGGTTGCCAGATTCAGGAGCAATTTTCATTTTATCTCTTTGTGCTGATTGAGGAGATGGAAGGAGCATTCTTTTGTGCAAATGTGGCAGATTGGGTAATCCGTAATGGGTGCAAAAGTGCCATTTTTGAGAGCTGAGTGGAGCCTTGAAGCATTTTGCTTGCTCGCTTGTGTCCTGAAGTTAAATGTATGGATACCTAAAGCTGATGATAATCAGAAAATGGTGCATTGTTTGTGAATGAGATGTTTGTTTTTGCATACTGGCAGAACAATGTGTCGAGAAGACTGGACGAGAGTTATACTTGATTTGACTTTGGTGCTTTCTTTTTTGTAGGATATTCTTAATTGCTTCCTGGTTAATTTGTTTCAATCTAGTCTCCGTCTCACCAAAACACAAAGAAGTTTATACCCTCGCCAAAGCATGAATCTGCATGAAACTTCAGCTTGTTTGCAATTTTCTTTCTTCCACATACTTATCACATGACACAATGAAAAGAATAGAAACAGTAACAGGAACAGAAATTAGTCTATAAATTTTGTCCGATGTCTTGAAATCTGGTGTAACTGTGCTGCCATCGCTTACCGTGGTGTCTTGTTTGTGGCTGTTCCAGGTGAAGATGAAAACCAGCTGTTTGTAAAGTTTTTCAAGTATTACCGCTGCTACGATCTCATTCCTGTCAGTGCCAAACTCGTCGTGTTCGACACAGAACTCTTGGTGAGTTGCTGCACCACCTGTACTTTTTTTAACCTTGTGATTTGGTGTGTGTTCATTGTCTTTTTCATGTTGGCAGTGTGGAGAAGGTGCATACTGCAGTTCTGATATTACTTGCATTTCTGTTTTCGTTTCGGCCAGCAACAAGTTTAGTTGCTGTTTTTGCTCATTCTTCATGAAGCTTATTTCTATTTACATTTGCAGTATATTTCTTTATTTGCAGCAATTTGTTTATTGTTGATGAGCCATTGGCGGAAACAATGTGTGTGTGTCGAGGGGGGGGGGGGGCAGTTATTTTATCATAGCTCCCCTCCCCTCTTTTCTACCATTGGAGGTAGGGTGCCAATTTCTCTTCATCCCATTTGTTTGTATATGCCGTTATTTGAGGACAAAGAAGCTGCATACATTAATATGTGAACCCTGGTGCATGCCTAAATCGATCTCGAAAGGCAGCACTGACGCGCTTAATTTGTTTTGATCCAACACTATAAAATGTTCTTAAGACCCCTTTGTGCTATAATGGTAGCATAGTACAATACTGCAAATATTTTACTGTTTTTTCTGGCCTATGGCCTATATGAGAAAATAGTTATTGTATTGTATCGTAACCTGGAAAGGTAAATTTTGATTGAAGAAAAAAAGTTCTTCCTTAAATAGTTTGCACCGGGTACATAGTTCTCACCGGGTTCAGTGTCTGCACCTGGTACGCTCATATGTAAGAAATTCCTACATCGTAGCATACCTTGAAAAATGCCTGCTTGTAACATAGAGAAATCATCATTAGCATATCCTGTCATTCACAAGATTCGTCACGTTTCTCATAAGGAACCATGGAGAAAAAGCAAATCCTTGTATAGTCTATGCCTGTAGATAGTCCACACCACGTAAAATTTCAACTTTAAACATGTATAGGTCTGCGGACTATGGTCCGGAAAACGCAGTACTATAGTGCAAAAGTTTCCTTTATTTATCTGGTGCGCATGTCCTTACAGGGTAGTAGAGAGGACAGGGTTGTCGTGCACCGCAGGGCATCTGTGCCACGCAGGAGCTTTCGGGAAACGGTTGCGTGTGGACAATGGAATCTAAAGACAGGAAGCTTATCTTGGGCTCAAGGCGGCGTGATGCAATCTGTAGCTCGTGCACAGAGGCACTTTGTGTGCAATGAGGGCAGCGTCGGTTTGTTCACCGGTGTTTTTTTCCTGCGGACTGTGCTCCCCAAAAGCAGGCGCTGCTATCATAGAAAGCCTCAAGAAACTGTTACAAGTAGGCCAAGTTTGTAGGTTTCTATAAACAAAAAATCTCATGCTGACATTTCGCTTTCTGTTCAGGAACTTCGAGCTTAGGGATAAGTTTGCCGTCTAGCTACTGTGAGAAAAACTTTATAAAATTTATAAAGGCAATGAATAGCATCTCATTAGTGATGGAAAACTAATTGGCAGTACTATGGATGCTGGAAACTGTATCAACTATGAGTAGTGAAAAATAAAATTGATTTTAGTATGAATGGCTGAGCCTGATAAATCTATCAGTAGAACTATCGGTGGTCGGCTATCTCGGGGCTATTGATAGTTGACTATCATAATTTTGTTAATAGTAAAATGCGGTAAAAATATTTTTATAGTAGTAAGTACTAGGACTTCCGGGCAGCTTTCTGTGAGTTTTCAGAGAACGCATGCACAGCTTTGATTGGCGTCCATCAGCGCCCATAGCTTTGACTGCACAGCTAGGAAAGTCGTCCGCAAGTATAATCAGTAGCTGACTATAATAAAGGTACCTTAATATACAGCAGAAGTGCCCACTTCATTCAAGTGTCCACTATTCCACTGTTAACATGTCCCAAACTTGGGAATTCTGAAAGTTATACGTTAGGCACCTGATTTGACCGGACAAGCACTCATGTCTAGATTAATACAGTTTTCAACTAAAAGCTCAGCGTGGTCGCTCCATCGGTATTTGTCTGTATGTACAGAAAATAAATTGAGACTTCCACCTGAAATGGAACGCAGTTCATGCCCTATAGGCGACTGGAGGTGTTGAAGAAATCCGCCCGGTCTGGGAATGGACCTCGAGTCCTCTTCAAGACCAGCAGAGTGCTCTACCAACTGAGCTCAGTTAGTAGAGCCGACATCAGAAATGGACCCCCAAAAACTCGCCATCCGTTTGGGGAAAATAATACCCAGAAGAATGTTTCCAATTCTGAGAAAGAAAAATGTGAAAACAAAACTCTGGTTCTGACTCCAGTGCCGGTTTGCTCATCAATGTCACCATCTCTCCCAGCAGCTAAAATAGCTGCAAGAAGGATTTTATGGCACCATGATAGACTCAGACAGCAGGAAGTACCTAGCATTCCAGCCAATTACACTCAAAAGAAGTAGGCCTTGCCTGTCGTCTCCTTTCATTCTCGTCTAGGGCAACCTTCCCCAGGAATAACTTTACATGCCACTCCTGAAGTACAAAGATGCAATTAGTTTCACTTAAATTTCAAGCCACTTCACGTGTTTTCTGCATGCGGAATAAAATTTTAATATTTGAAGCAAGGTTGGAATTAGACAGCCATTTGCCTGTTTCGGCGTCGACTATTTTGTGCTGCATAGTCGAGGCTGGCACAGCTTCCACGGTGCTCCAACACTGTTAAAGCTACTTGAGCGAGCACGTTGCTTCGTTTGATGTCCCTTTCGCACGACAAGCCTACCTTGGGAATCTGGGAGAGTTCATCTCATAAGGAACGTTCGTTATCTTGAGGCTATTCTTTGTCACTTGAGAATAGACCATTTGCGATATAATCAGAGCGCCCCGGCCCGCACTCGAGAAATCATGGGAACGGTGTTCCTTCAGCTCCCCAGTGATCACTAATTTTGACCGATTCCATGGATTACACAGTTTTGAGCGTAATTCGGAGTCACCCTGACTAAGCGCCTGATATACCCACAAGGACCTGTCATATCACTTTTAAAATTTCTCGTCAATGTCAGCACTTTTGATACTGTGCATGCGATCCACCTTTCAACCTGGCTGAGCTGCAGAAATCTCTTACAATATTATCATTCTCGTGATTGTTGTTTTAGCAGGAATTGCTTAAAAAGCCGAGAATTCACAACAACAAAAACCAGGATTTAGCTCGGAGTCCGCGGGGCTGTTTATAGCATTTTAAGCGTTTCTAACTTAGTGTCAGCATCTTCGAAGCTGTATGGAGAATGATAATAAAGTAAGAGATTCCTGCAGCCCATCCAGGTTGAAGGGTGGACAGCATGCACAGTATCAAAAACGCTGCCATTGAGGAGAAATTTTAAAAGCGATATTACAGGTCATTGGGGTATATCAGGCTCTTGTTCTGGGTGACTCCGAATTACGCTCAAAAGCTGTGTAACCAAGGATAAGGTTGAAATTACCGATCACTAAGGAGCTGAAGGAACACCGTTACCATGATTCTTTTAGCGAAGGCCCGGGACGCTTGGGGGATATAGCAAATGGTCTATTGGCCGTACCCGTCTGACACATTCGCACGTGCTTTGTGGAGAGGATGTAAAACAATGTACCCATTGTGGAGACATGTTAACAGTTATGCACATCTTATGGCACTGTCGTTTTTATCTCTACACACGTCAGTTGTGTTTCCCTGAACCTTTTAGAGATCATCTTCCATTTCCTCCTATGTTTTTACTTGGCAATGACCCTCTAATACCGTTTACCCACGTACTTAACTTTTTTAAAAAAGGTGGCTGTTTACACCAGTTATAACATAGTATTGACTTGTTAGCTTTATTTGCTTTTATATTAATCTAGTCTTTTAGCCTAACAAATTTAGATTGGCACATTATGGCATTTGTTGCTGATACCAGTGTTGGGTAAATTACATTTAAAAAGTACCTGAAGTAAAGTACAACATGAATGGGAGGTTATGTACTTTAAGTAAAGTAGTAAGTACACCAGGTGCAATGTACTTGAAGTAAAGTACTAGAAATACAATGCACTTGCACAATAGAGTAAAAGTAATTTTTAAGTCTTTCATGATGCCCTTTCATTTTCCTATACAGTAAGTTTTTTTCATTTCTTTTTTTTTTTTTTTTAGACTGGCATGCATTGCCCTAGGGGTAATCTAGGGTGCATCAGTTATTTTTGGAAATGGTGGCGAATATTAGATAAAGCCGAGGGCCACAGGGTATCTGTTTTACTCACGCTGACAAACTATTTAACACAATCAACTTATAAGGCTCTTATTTGTATCGGTCTTACAGCCGCCATTACTTCACTCAGAGAAATGACCAGATGATACCTCGAAAGACAATAGGACGTTTTCACATGACGACGATACACTATTTTTTTATTGGAAACTGGTGAACTTTTATACTCTACCTCAGAAGTTGTGTAGTATAGTACTGGGAAAGCCAAGGACACGAGTGCATGGTCCTTGAAGGAGCTTAATTTCACAGAGCGCAAGACAAAATATACAACTTCTGTGGAAGCTACCTTCTGCAGGCACCCAGCAGCTTGGAGATTGTCTACGATTTGGTGACAAGACAAAAATTCACACCTCAACAAAAAAAGGTTGGCAGTGGACGCCGAAAACAGTAGAGTAATCTCAGCCTGCCCAAAAGGCACTTTTTCGTGCCCTTTCGTCTAGCATTGCGTCTATAGGGAGGAAGCCGCTTTATACCCCGCTACTATGGCAAAAAGGTTTCACTGATTTTGGGGAATGTACTTTGAAGTTGGGCTTTGTACTTTGCTCAAAAAGTATGAGAAAAATACTTTAAGTAAAGTACAAGTCCATACTCAGAGAATGTACTTCAAGGAAAGTACAAGTTTTCTAAACCTACTTAAAGTAGTACTTACTTAAAGTACTTCCCTACACTGGCTGATATGCCGTTAAAATCTCACCAACCAACCTTCGCACGAGAGTGCATGCGAATGAAATGCAGCAGTGCTGAGCTACGGCATTGTGAAAGCTACGCTAGCCTTGACAATGTAACAGAAAACAGTCAATGCCGAGTTTTTTTTTTATAATTACCTTGTCTCCCTGAAGCCGGTCATCTGACCGTAAAATCCCTCTTGCAGCTATTTTAGCCACCGGGAAATACTAAAATTCACCAGCAAACCGCCCCAGGGTGCGGTGCAACGAGTGATGACGATACGTTTGTTCCCTGTGCAGGTGAAGAAGGCCTTCTTTGCCCTCGTCAGCAACGGGGTGAGGGCAGCACCGCTCTGGGACAGCGCCAAGCAGGAGTTCATCGGTGAGCCCTCCATCGCACCGACGCCACGGGAACTGGGAAGCAGTGACCGAGGTTGACCTTCGGGCCTGTAGTTCGCTACTCCTCAGTTCAAGTTCTCTCTCCTTGTTTTGGGCACACTGTACAGAGATCACCAAAGTAATGTGGCCCACAAAGAGAACAGGCCACAGAACGAGAGGAGAGCACTACATGCAAGTCTCGTGGTGATGCCTGGCTGGGTTTTGCAACTGACAGGCCATTTCTCGTTTTACCCGCGTAAAAAGCTGTCCATCTGCAGCTGGATTATGAAACTGGTCCCAGCTGGATGCAGCTTGAAATGAGACAATCCAACTGGATCCAGCTAAGACCAGTTCTATAGGTAATTCAGCTGCAAGTAGGCCAATTTTCATGTGGTTATGTTTACTGCTTCTCCGTCAGTTTGTAACAGCAAATGAATGAAAGGAAACTAATATAAGGTATGCTCTGTGATATTAAAACGGATAACTTTGAAAACAGACGATGATGCGGTAGTCACAGAAAAACAAATTCTGCCAACTCCCCAAAAGTCCTTTTTTTGTTTTGTTTTTTTCTTTTTAATCATTAAGACAGTACAGCTAGTCTTTGGTTGGAGTTTGTTCCTTGGCCAGTACTACTATTTGGAAAAGTGAATGCTAGTTGTAGAGACCAGAATCCCGCCGTCTTCAGCCCTGGGAATTTTCTGTACTACCATTTCTTATCATAATCTAAATCCTGAGGCTAGGACCTGAGACTAGTCTCAGGCTTTAAATTATGATGTTTCCTAACCAGCTCACCTGCATACTTTTGCTTCTTATCATTTCTTAGTTTCGTCTGGAAATTACACTTGTGTAAGTGGCATGAATGCAACATTTTATATATTGTCTTCGTGTCTGTGCAGGAATGCTGACCATCACAGACTTCATATACATCCTGAGAAATTACTACAAATCACCACTGGTGAGTGGCTGTGGCCATCATTGGAACATCGCTTCGTAGCAATCCTTGCACTAACATCGGTGATCTTCACTATATCTCCGTTACTAACAGGGCGGTGGAAACCATCTTGTTAGTTCAATGCAGCATATGACAAGCTGTAGATTTTCGACACTGCTTGGCTGCTGGGCTGAAGCTGTGAGGCCTCCACCTTATTAGTACCAATGTAGCATATGACAAGCTCTGTTACAATGCAAATCACTGCAAAAAGGAAGTTTGGACGCAGGCAAAGGTAGTTCAGCTCGGTCGTATCATCTCGGCTACACTGAACTGCTTTTTTGAGATATAAAATTAAAAAGACGATTGGCTAGTTCCCCATCAGTACCATGGATGAACTGGTTTGCCTACAGACATATACATCACTTGCATGTTCCTAATTGCTACAAATATAGTTAAACCTAATGATATTAAAAGAGTGTTCTCCTACGCAAACAAAAAAAAAGCCCATGTATTTCAATGCAAGCATGCTTGCACGCGAAGTGGTTCAACGCTTTATGGTCACGGAATGGCGGTCGAAATGGATTGCTGAGCCACTTTTGAGCCAACTGTCTGCTTGCCTGTTACACACTAGTGTTCTTCGATTTGTTTTGTACGGTGAATTATTTTGTCCAATTCACATCGTAGCCCAATGTTTCGATTGACAGCTTTTGCCTTCATTGTTTGCAGGTGCGAATGGATGAGTTGGAAGAGCAGAAGATCAAGGACTGGCGAAGTGAGTGATGCCAGAGCAAACTTGTACTATTCAGCAACTCAAATTAACTATAGGTGGCACCACCCGTTTTTCAAAACGGCGGTTATAGTGAGGGTCAGAGAGGCATGCTGGTATACCAGTTGCTAAGCCTGTCTAGTATGCTGGTTTCACTGAGTGACACAAATTATTTCTGGTAATACAAGGAAGCTAGGGTGTTATGAGCACAACTCACCTCTTTATCCTGAAAACAGAAACGGTGTTTAGCTTAATATTTACGCCAGGAGGCACGTTTTAATTCTGGAGTGAAACCGAAACTAACCTCTATTTTGAATTTTAGTTCTCGGTATAGGTCTTCAGTTCGGATTCTTTCATAACTCAAGATGTGTCTCACATCGTAATTATTTAGTTGAAGAAGTTGTTCGCGGAAACTTTACTTTGTGACGTACGTGTTCGATCCAGGCACTTCAAAATATTTTGGAGATTTCAGTGTCCCGTTAAAGACGAGGTCTTTCATACACCTTAAAGGGATACTTCGACGAAATTTCGAAATATGCCCGTCGTGTTCACAAATAGGCTGAATAGGATCCACAATATCCGTAAATGACAATTGCACATTTGTATTTTGAGCCTGATGGCTGTATTTTTTTTATTAAAAACGGCCCACTCTGGCAAATGCTCGAAGAGCAGCCAGCGGAGAGCACGTCACATCCGCCGCCATTGTGACGTAGTTTGTCTCGGGTCCTTACGTCCGGATGCAGCAGACGCTGCGAGCCATCCCAGCCAATCCCGCTCTGTGGACGTAGCCCGTGATACGCTTTCCGCGCGTCGCTGTGCCCCCTCTCCAAGGTCACGTGACATTCCCACGGCTTTTGAATAGGCCCCAAGGGCTCGTAGCATCCGCTGAAAGCAGCCGAAGCACACCAGGGATCGGGCCACCGCAAGTAACCCCAAAGCTGTCTTTAGTACGAATTTTGAGTGACGGGTTAATCTTCTATAATCTTGTAGAGGGCCAATATGTACTTCTCGGCACACACAAAAGAGTCTCCGGGGGAGAGGGAGTCCCTCCTTGAGCTTTTCTCTTGTCATGGCCGGAAGCGAGACAGTTATTGTCACTACCTGTCAAGGTTCCTAGACGGGCATTACAAACGAGGCGTTAGCAACATCCACCAGGTGCTCTTTGTTATCGTTTAATTCATTTTAAATTTGTTTTCCTGTCTTTTTCAAAAAGAGATTGGTGTGTCTGATGTGATAATGCTCCATTGAACACAAATAGACCAAGAAATAAATGTCGAAATTTCGTTGTAGTATCCCTTTAAAGAAAACATAGGATATTGTATTTGTTAAAAAAATCGGTGCTGATATTTGTGCATTCTCGGTGCCTTTTCTCGCTCAGATAATTGTCATGTGAAATGATGAACTGCGTGCCTTTTAATGGGTTTTGGGTATTTAGATGATTAATTGCTTTAACATTATTCCCAGCACAAGAATAACAGAATAAGTCAAATTTTTACAATATGTTCACTCACTACAAAAACCCAAAGATGGAATCGGAGTTAGACAGCTGAATTATTTGTGTTTTGTAAAGCAACGTGTGGTGCATAGGACATTACATTGCATCCAGTGTTTGACTGTTTGTCTATCTTGATAATGATGTCAGAGTTTTTCACATGCTAAAAAAGAAAACAAAATGATACCTTTCTGGAAAGACCATTATGGTTAAAGGGCATATTTTTTTGATTGTGGCTTTAATTGGGGGCAAATATTGCTGCGAATTGTATTATAATAATACAGTCTAAGCACATTACAGTATTTACAACGACATTTGGATATAATATACCGATTGTAAGTTCTTGCCCTGCATACTGACCAACTCCTCTACAATACTTTAAAATCGTGGTAAATCAAGGTCTGTTATGACAAGCTTAGACTGTAATATTCAAATTAGATGCTTTATATGCAATTTTCAAGCGCTAATAAGTTTGCTTATGATCTAACTTCAAATGTGTGAACAAGTATGGCGATCAAGCATATCATCACTGGTGCCAATTGCAGCATTATTCATTACCAGGTTATCAAATAAAAATAGTCTAAAATGAAAACATTCTAGCTAGCGTGAGAAATCCATGTAAAATTACATATATTGTGGGTAAAGCATATGGTGCTATCAAAGTCGTGACATTTGACCATCGGCAAAACTTCCAAAGTCGCCGCCAATATCCTTCCAGAACAAATCCCCCTCCCCCATTAAAAAAAAAATAAAAAATAACTTTTTAACAAATTTTTTTTATAACATTTAGCTGCTTTTAATGTGAAAGCATTAACTGTCCCATGGAGCGAGCCGACGTCATCAGTTTGAAGTGCGAAAACGGCACCTAGTTTCCCTGATCCCAAATGTCCCATTGGCTGGCGTGCTGCGACGAGGCTTCCATTGGCCACTGCACGCGTCAGTTGCAACAACCGCCGCCAAATGGCGCTGCATGTCCGTGCCGCCTAAAGCCCCTTCATGTTTTAAAAGTAGCGAAAGGTGCGTCGATGCACGAGGCAAGTGCAACGTGCAACTCTTGGGAAGATCATGTGGCTGCAGCGCAGCACTGAGCTAGATTTCAGACGCCATGTTTAGTGCCATGTTCTTCCCAGAAGTGGTGCGTGGCACGTGGCTCGAGCATTACCACAACAATGAATGGCGCCACTTTTCCCAGGATAGAGGGGCGTTAGTGCCACCAGCGTGCTGATAAAACTAACCGCCGCAACCCCATGCCAATATACGGGCCCCGCGCCGGTTAAAACGGACACGTTGGAGCGCGCTCGGGGGCTTCTGCTCGTCTCGCCGACGACAAACGTGGCGCCGCCTATAGCATCCACATCATCGCCGGTGTTTCTGCCACAACTCGAAAATATTGCTCGCGCCACAAAACTCCTAGGTGTGTCACTGTACATTCATGCTTTCGTATTCACAACTCATAAGTGCTTGGGGGTTTTCCGACTTTTCTTTTTACGCGCCATTGTTTTGCCAATCTCAGCCTTTCCAGTTCGAAGGAACACCTACCTGTTTGCATCGTCTGCTCATTGCAGCATGTTTCGTTGGCTTTTGAAGCCGATGAAACGGTAGCGAGTTTTTGTATTGTGTATACGAGCAAATGCGAGCGCTGTATGTTTGCATTAGCTTTGCTTGTTCCACACTGTGCATGCACGGGGCCCGAAATTGCAGCCTTGGACTGGGGCATGGCGATGATGCACATGCATAACGTGGAGCATGCAACTCTAATGCAGACAGCACTTGTGTTTGCTTCTTTATGCTATACTAAAACTCTCTAATAAGGTACAATCCCATACCGGCTGCAGCACTACATTGGAACAGCGAAGAGTGTTGTTTGCATTCGGAAATGACATTTCGCGAGCCATGATCATAAGCAGTTCCGCTGTGCCCGCTAAGCAGGAGAATCGGGGGACCTTCACTAGAGCGCTTCCCTGCTTCCTCCACGGGAGGGCGAGCAAAAGCTGGAGACATGAATTGCTTCTTCTTTGAACTTGACTGACACTTTCCTACCTTTTCTTTTTTTCATGCAGATGTGCTCAATGACACAGCGAGGCCGTTGGTTCACATTGGACCCGATGCAAGGCAGGTTTCTCTTTGTCTTTGATCACTCAACCTCACCGAATAGACTGTTGTGCAAAATGCAGAGCACAGATTTGATTACAAGGGAAAGTGCTGAAAATTAGTAATCTGCCTAGATGGTGTCAGATCCAATGGGTGGAGAGAACGAATCCTGAAGTGCATTGAGCGTACACCACTTTTAACGTTTTCACAAATGGTCTAGTATTTTATGCTTGCAACCCAGTATCTGAGGGTTCATGATATGAGTGAGACAGTGAGACTTGATGTGGTGTGAAGTCTAAGATGTTAGATCTTGTCCTCACTTCTTGTCAATCCTCAATAATTGGGAGGCTGTTTGTATGTTTGAAACTATTTCAGAATGTACTGAAAAGCGTACATACACAGGCTAGCATTGTAGAGATTTACTATAGTCGGTGACAGGTCAAGAACGAAGTGGAAGCTCTTCCCACCTCTTTCCACTTTAGTAGAGCAAACGGTGGAGAGGAGGCGACCTCCTTTCCACCGTTCGCTCCGCTGAAGTGGAAAGGGGTGGGAGGAGCTTTCACTTCGTTCTTGACCTGTCACCGACTATAGTGTGCCATTTCTAAGCTGGGCCATAGGACTGGTGCCTTACCATACCTACTGGCTGAGTCTTCCAAAGTTGAAAGTTCAAACTGTCTTCCTTCTCTGGTAAAAACAAGGAATTCATATTATGGCAAATGCTCCCGTCAGTTCATTTTCCAAATTGTTCTTTCATTTTTATAACAATTATGTCAACACACTTATTTCTTTCAGTCTTGTGTGAGTCGCAGACTTTTTATCGTCGTAATTATGCTATTACAAATTGTTTGCACCCAGTTTGTTCCAAGCTTTACCTGAACATTTGTTGCTCAAAATTAGTATTTCTCAAAATGTTTTGCTCCTATCATGTCATGCAGTTTACTGTGCTACACAGATATAGGGGAACAACATTGTGAGAAAGGTCCATGCACCTGCTTTACTACAGAGCACATAAAGAGCCAGCCATTTCAGCTATAGAAATGGTCAATGCGAATGACAGGACACTGAATATTTGTTGGCCTTTGCTGCAGCATTGAGCATGATGTATGCTCAAATCCTTAGTGTGGCTTTGAAATTTGAGCTTGTGATGTTTCCTCTTGATTTGGTCATTCACTAGGCTGCTTTCGTAGAATGCAATAATGAATTCTCTGCCTGCCATGTGGGAGAACAGGTGTATGGATCTTTTTGACAGAGGTTTACTCGTGTTAGAGCCACTATACGGTCTGGACACTGAGAGTTTGGCCATTGCCATCACGTCACTATTTGGCCATGCATGCAAACCCGTATATTTGTGGGTGAACTGATTGTTACCGAGACAAGCTGACCGACTGGTGATGTACTACTTGCGCTGAATCTGTGAGCCATACTTGGCTATCACAATGAAGTCTGCAAGTTATCAAGAGCTATCTAAACAAGAAAAGAAACAAAAAAAAAATTTTATTTCCAAAATTACGTTTTTGGTTTTTTGCCTCAAAACATGCGTCCCACTATGCGACGTGCCATTACTAAAGTTGCAGCCTAATCACCTCTTAGAGATGGGCACTCCAAAATGCCATTTATGCCAAATGACATTCCAGTGTAAGTAAATGCCAGTTGGTCCGTGCCACACGGCAACTCAAATGGAATTTGGGCTGAGGGCATTTACTTATTTCAAATGCCATATGAATTGCTGTGTGGCACTGACTAAATGGCATTTACACCAAATGTGTGGCATAAATGGCATTTTAGGTGCCCATCCGACAGAGGTGTGATATTGTTTTGTTGTTGCTTTTAACGTCTTTGCAAACTGTGCCCTGTGCTAGGGTGTTTTTTGTGCTCAGACCCAGTTTCTCGGGTGGTTCCTTTGCAAATTATTGAAAACGAATTTACTTCGGTGATATGCACACAGTGTTTTGAAAAGTGTTGTTGGCTCCTTTTAATGTTGTTCATCTGTTCTTCCGTGCATGCAGCCTCTGTGACGCCATCACAACATTGATCCACAACAAGGTTCACCGTCTGCCGGTCATCGACCCCCAGACAGGCAACGTCCTTTATGTGCTCACCCACAAGCGGATCCTGCGCTTCCTTTTCCTTTATGTGAGCATGAACAAATCTCCGTCGCATTATTACTTGAAGGGCACATACCTTTTGCCAAATTGCCCACCCATCCTACAACAGATTTTTTTGCTAAATTACTCACCCACCGGGGAGCGTGCTGCAAGTGTAATTACATGTGCCGCACGTGCTGGCATCTTCAGCAGTAACTGTTCTAAAGGAAAAGTCTTAAAACAAGTGGCACTTCACGCGTGCATTTGTCAAAGCCTCTTTTTGATTGTTTAGTTAAATCTTTATACAAATAAGGCAAGCGCATGTAGCACATATACCTACGTTCCCAGCATCCTCCTTGGTGCTTGGATAATTTAGCGAAAGGTTCGTCGAAACAAATAATGTAGTAATTTCAAGGGTTTCCAATTGCTTTCAGGGGGGACACTACCTGGGCATGTCTACTTTTGAACTGCTCACTCAATCGGGCGTAAAATTGGCAGGTGGTATTTGTAGCCATATAGAAGGAGGGCATGCAAAGTTTCAGCCCAGTGAACCAATTTTATGAGGTACTATACCCCCAAAACGTAGCTTTGTATGGAATCTGCTCAATGAATCTATCACTAGAAACAGTGTTGATCACCACATATTTTTCTGGTGGAATGCATACTGAATATATTGCCGGTTACTATGAAAAGAAATTTAAGAAAATATGCATATTTTAAAATAAAAGTTTATAAATTTTTTTTTGTTTTTTTATTACATTTTGCAAGTTTTCCAAATTACCATTTTTCATAATAAAGGAACATGAAATTGTAAAATCTGAGTTCATAGTAACCGGCTCGATAAAGTTTCGGCATATAATCCGCAAACATTAGTCTCCGGTAGTTTCATACTGAAACGATAGTTTTATAAAGTTTGGGGTTTGCTGCCAAAAGTGAAGCTGAGATCAATGCACTTGAAGTTTCAAGATGACGTTTTAAAATTTTCTAATTGTGTCTTAAATGTCAGAAATTCTTTCCAGAAGTGTAGGGGATGTCTTCCTCAAACTTCTTCTGATATACTGACATTGCTTTCAGCTATTTTCACTTGTGGATGACAAGTGCTACGCAGGTGCAGCACCTCACCAACATATAAAGAATAATTATTTTTGACATTGTTTGTCAGTGCACATTGACAAGACTTTGTGAGAGTGTTCCTTGTTATCCATACATGCCAAAACTCTGCAGTTCTGAATATGCATTTTTTGGAAAAAAAAGGTGCAATTCAAGTTAGTGTCCCCCCTTAAAAATGAGATGCTAGCTTTTTTGCACTTTGCTGATGAAATCGCAGTGGGAATGTACCGGGTGTTTGGTAGAAAAGAGAAGAGTGTTTCTCCTTATTGCAAGAATGAAGTACCCATCACCAAAAGCTTAGTCTCTGCCCAAATGGCTACGGCATAATGTATTAAAGGATTTTTGGCCCTTATTAAAAATTTCAGTGAATCGCTTGTAAATTTTTAATGAGATGACGGAAGATTCTTTACCTTTAACATCCGGTCCCAATCTCTAGCGCTACGTTTGGGCGGAGTCTGACCGTTCGGTGATGCATAACTTATTTTTGCGGTGAAAAAAAACATTATTTTATTTTCTCCTACACATCTGATATTATGACAGAATTTCAACTATTTTACTAAATTCAGCATCGGTACGTCGTTTGCTAGCTGGTGGCGAATCATTGACAGGTAATGTGCGATGCAGTAACATTCGGTTTGTTTTAATGCGAATAGCATTCTTTTGCTACTTCACGCACTTTTCGTCTATGTATCTATCTGGCTATCTAACCTCTTACGCCGCGGGTCGATAAATAAATAAAAAAAGGCCGGCGCCGGCTGGGATTCGAACCGTTGACCCTTTGATCAGCAGGCAGACGCGCTAACCACAGAGCTATGAAGGCAGTCATTCAACGCACTCCTAAACGGTTGTTTATATCTTTACCATAGGACGCGCTTTACAGCGCTGTCACAGCTACGGTCGCGACGCGTTCCATGCACGAGGGCTCATTCCGCTCTCGTGAGGCTGAGCACGGCCGCTAGCTCACCCTCTCCCGCGCTCGGGAGAGGGTGATGTACGGCCGTGCTCCAGCCCTCACGAGAGCGGAATGAGCCCTCGTGCATGGAACGCTGCGCGCACCGGTAGCTGTGACAGCGCTGTAAGCGCGTCCTATGGTAAAGATATAAACAACCGTTTAGAGTACCGATGGTTGAGACTAGCTGAGACGCCAGAAAGTCTGGTCGGTACCATTTTGAGTGTTTGTGCGTATGGCGCGTGCTTTGCTCGCCTTCCTAAGTGACACAAACGCACGTGCTGGGCTGCGGAGATCGTGCGCAGGGCTGTGAAAGTGTCAACAAATTTAGAATCGCCTCAAGAGTGGGCTGGCGTATCTAGAGTGTGCCGGCCACCTGACGAACGCGCATAACTCCGCACCGTTTGATGCTATTCGCATTAACGTAGATAATCATTCCCAAAGAATGGGTTCTGCTGATTTTTTTTCAACTCAATTTACATCATTGGTTAGCTGAGACATATATCTTGCATTGTCTGCAGATGCTTATTTCTTCAACTATGTTTTTGTCTGTGCAGTATTACGAGCTACCTCACCCTGGTTACTTGGACTTGACTCTGCGGGAGCTCAAGATTGGCACTTACGAGAACATTGCCACGGTAAGCTTAGATTCAGTACCTAGGCAGAGTGTTTCTTTTAGTTTATTTGCATAAGATGTATTTTCAGCCTGCCTAAGTTTGTTTTGTTGATCAGTTATTGGCTATTTCTGTTCTTATAGCACTAGCCAATACAGTCACTGGCAAATGATTTTGACTATGGGGAAAAGCGGCAACTGTCATTAAACGCATTTTGCTCCTCCCCTCTTGCAGACAAAGCCCAGCACTCCGCTCATCGTGGCCCTGCACCAGTTCATCAAGCGGAGAGTCTCTGCACTGCCCGTGGTGGACGACCGAGGCAAGGTGGTGGACATCTACGCCAAGTTTGACGTCATTGTAAGCGACCCCCCTCCTTCTTTCGTGTGCCAGCTACTGCATAGTTAGTAGGACAGTATTTAAATCCCGAGGGACTCCGAGACACCCAAGAATATACACCAACGGGCTGCTTAGAGACAAGCCTGCGAGACTAAGTGTCTGCGCATGCATAGAGTCGACAGCAGCACCACCACAGTGGCGCGACGGAGAAGAGTTAAATTAACGTATAGCCAAATAAGTCTTTTTTTTTTTTAGAGCGCAGCTCTTCGGCGCTTGTTTCCGGCTTGAGCGCCGTCGCCGTCAACGTATTTGCACGGTGCATTATGGATAAATTTTTCCGAAGGGACCCGAGGTCCTCTTGAAGGAACCCGAGGTCGTCCCGAAGGAACCCGAGGTCCCTCGGGAGGACCTCGGGTCCCTTCGGCACGACCTCGGGAGGACCTCGGGTTTCTTCGGGAGAACCTCGGGAGGACCTCGGGTTCCTTTGGGAGGACCTCGGGAGAACCTCGGGTTCCTTCTAGAGTTGCATGCAACTGGCATGGAACCTGGGTTGCATGCAACCTGTTGCATGCAACTGGCATGCAACAAGTTGTACGCAACCTGTTGCATGCAATCCAGGTTGCATGCGACCTGGTGACGTCATCGGCATCCGCATCGTCATCGTCCTCATTACTGATGACGTCATCAGTGACATCACTGATGACGTCATCGGCATCCGCATTGTCATCGTCATCATCACTGATGACCTCATCAGTGATGTCACTGATGACGTCATCGGCATCCGCATCGTCATCATCATCATAGATGACGTCACTGATGACGTCATTGGCATCCGCATCGTCCTCGTCATCATCACTGATGACGTCATCATTGACGTCACCGATGACGTCATTGGATCGTCATCGTCAAGGTCATGTGACCCCCCCTCGAGGTCATGTGACCCCCCCGAGGTCATGTGACCCCCCCCCCCCCCCGAGGTCACATGACCCCCCCCTTCAGTACCCTTCCCTCCTCCTCCTCAAGAGCTGCGCTCTAATTCGGCGTTACAGGGAGTTGTAAACGGCTTACATTTTTTTGTACCTTCATAGATGGCGGGTATACCCTTTTCAAAATTATGTTCCCTCCAATCGCTGCTGCATCAATTATCTAAGGCTACTATATTTCAGGCATGCACCTTGGGCGTGCATTGGACATGGGTGCTGCTCAAGTGTTTGGCACATGCTCGGGCCCAAACGTAATTGACGCAAGTGCTGCGTCAGCACTTTGCGTGGACTCGGATCTAGTCGCACACTTTGTGCAGGAAGCGTTTTTATGTCTGACCTTAACGTGCTTGTCCTAAGCTTTGGGTGGGACCAACAGTTTGAGCTGGGAGGTGTAATGATTGGGGACATAATTTTATAAAAATAAAGTATGGTGATTTCCTTTTTTAATGCGAAAGCATTAACCGTCCCATGGAGCGAGCTGACGTCATCAGTTTGAAGCGCGAAAACGGCACCCAGTTTCCCCGATCTTTCGGTTCCATTGGCTGGGGCGCGTCAACGGGGCTCCCATTGGCCGCTGTGCTCGTCAGTTTCCACGACCGCTCACCCCATGGCACTGCGTGTCCATCAGCGCGCCATTAACACGGAGCGTCCAAGGTTAAGGGGAGCACGCGCGCTGACCAGCGACGGAAAGTATGCAGCAGACGACAAAGGGAGCGGACGAGCGGCTTGCATGCTTTCGCATTCACAACTTATAAGAAATGCTTAGGTGTACCTCGAGCTTTTTTTGTTCTTGTAAATTATGATAATCTGTTACTGCATTGTCATTATTTTTACTCTGTGCAGTGAGTCTCTCAAGGCGATGCATGTTAGATCCGTCCCTTTTAAAGTGATAGCTTTAAAGGGCCAACCAACCTCAGGAGCCGTGTCAACACGAAATGTGTAGGTCAGTCAGTCCATAACCGCTAAACGACCTTGAAAAAAAAAAAAAAAAAAAACCACAGCTGGTGCCAGGGTTTGAACCCCAGTAACTGATGTGGAACTCGAGTGCGCTGCTGACAGAGCTACAGACCCAGCACACGGGAACAGGAGGAGCAGAACCGGATGGTCCGAGAATACACAGAGTGGAGAGGGGTGGAAAGGGAAAGGAAGAGAGGAGCAAAACAAGTGGTGCAGAAAGAGCGCTTGAAATGAGGAGTAGAAAGGGCAGGAAAGTGCACTTCTCGTCTCTTGGTGACCCCAAAACTTCAGCACAAGGGCTCTGTAACCAGGTGGTGCTGAAGGAGCTACACGCAGATTCATAAAGAGACAATGGTGTGGCGTATAATCTCTCCATGCAAAACCCTACTCTGGGCACCACCTAACTATGAGCACCACCCATCCTGTAAAGCTACCGCATTTGAATGCGTTTAACAGAATGACCAAACATGCAGCCAAATTTTTTTCCTGCTTTCTGGTCACCAACAAAGTGGAGTGAGTGTAACGGTAGTCGAATTGCTGGTGCCTGTCGTAAAGTGCAGCCCAGGAAGCGTGGAAACCGAAATGTGATTGGTACTTGGCTTTGGTAAATTGTGAGTTGGTCGGGGATCATTTCTTTTTACTTTCCCATTGTTGTTTGCTGTTTTTTTTTTGCAGAACTTGGCAGCTGAGAAGACTTACAACAACCTTGACATCACCATCAAGAAAGCCCTAGAACACCGGGATCAGGTAAGGACTCGGCTTCGGTTCAGGCACCACAAGTCCGATCTCAATGCACGCCTTGTTTGCCATGTTCACACGATACTAATGTGCAGGCATGTTTGATCCCTAAAGGAAATATTTTCTGGAAAGAAATGAATGGGGATTCCCCCACAAGCCCATAAAGGACCAGACGTTTGACTAAAAGCCGCCTAGCTTTCACTGCAAATGATTCCGCGGGAATCATTTGCAGTGAACTCTTTCCGGTGCCAGCGACAAAGAATGCTGGTATTTTCCAGTCTACAAGTCGCAGCACTGCTATATAAGTCGCAGCCCCCTATGGACGACTGTTTTCATCAAAAAGATTGTGTACATGTTGCACCTCTGTATAAGTCGCACTTATATATTTGTACGATGGGCGTGATGAAACTGCATTGATAGGTCCGCATATGTGTAATGAGATGGCAATATATGTGCGTGCAGAGGACGGTTTCAACATCCTTGCCAACAAAGAAATTTGTTGGCAAGGATGTTAACCCCGTGGCAAATTCGCTTAGTTAACGGCTATACTGATAAAAAAAAAAAACGCATCTAATTTGCGACGTTGTTTGAGACGCAACTACAAAAATTTTAGGAAAAACTGCCACTTGTGTGCCGGAAAATGTGGCACACTCGTGCAGCCTCTCTCACATCTCTTCCCTAAGGGTTGCACAGTGTGAAACGGGCTGAAGAATAATTCTATTTTTCCTTTAAGTCCCGAGTGTTAGTTGATGTGTGGCAAGTTAATGAAGTGACCTTCCTCTGCTTTGCCTCGCAGTACTTTGAGGGGGTGCTCAAGTGTACACTGGATGACACGCTAGCAGCCGTTATGGAGAGGATCGTCAAGGCCGAGGTAAGCCTTCCAGACTGTTCCCCGCAACTTGCCAAAACATTGGTAGGTTTGGTTTCAACATATAATGTTGCGGAAAGACGCCCAAGGCAACAGGCCTCTTCAATTAGGCAAAGACCAATACGGAATTCCAACATGGACATATCTGCCAACCCCCGTAACCTAACGATTGCATCCGATATTTGGCATTGAGCGTAAAATGGTTCTTTTGACTAGAGCTATACGTATGCAACAAAAATTGCTTGATATGTTAAGAACTAAGCAATGGCCGACTTCAGAACATGATGGAACAGATGCATTGATCGTTGTTACTATTCGGTGGTATAGGTGCAGCCATAAGGTGTCGTAGGGAACTGAAGGAGCTTCTTTGGTGTATGTGAGTGCAAAGGAACTGAGATACATCTCAATTTGTTTCCGTCGGTGAGTAAAACGGGGGTCTAAAATGATTTGATCTCGAGACACCCCCGTCGACCTTGAATGGCAGCCGTGATACCCTTCCTACCTTTGCATTGATGCAGTGGAGCAGTGGAGTAGAATGCAGACCTTGTAAACAATAATGTTCACATTAAAGGGAAACTCCGGTCAACATCTTTCAATTTGGGATTATGACTGTTCTCAGCTGAAGCAGTGTCCCTGAATTACAACGTATAATTTTTTTTTATATTGTGTGTAGTTTTATAAATATGACGGCTCAAATTTTGGTTTCGGACGTCTACGGCAAAACCGAAACTATGCTAGAGGGATGACAACACTGATCATCAACCGTACGGTTGCGACGTGAGCGTCACAAGGGTGCTGTGGTACATGGTACAACCAATCAACCACAGTTCCACCGCAACGTGACGTCACAAGGGTTCTGCACCAGTGTTCCTTGACAAAAAGCTACCCGCTTGCCGCTTGCTAAAGAGCAGCTGGTCGCACCTTTAAAATCGGTTTTAGTGGGGTATGCGGCTTTACTGACGTAATATTTAGGCTGCGATCATATTTGGTGCCACTAAAGCCATACCAGAAATTTATTTTGGTTTCGTTTTCTACCCGAGTTGCCCTTTAAGGTGTGTTTGGCTCATAGTTGTGCATCAGCGAGTTGCTCAGATCTGCCAAAATAGGGCTTAAACTGGAATTGAGGCATTTGGCAGAGGGGTGAAGACAGTCGAGGAAATTTGAGAGCTCAGGGGAATTAACGAGGGTACTGGGGAGTCCCTGGGCTTATAGGAAACCGGTTTGATACCTCGCGGAGCGAAAATTTGCCAATTTTCTTATTACGAGACACAGATCGCTAACACTGAAAGAAGTCCAGCATTTGGCACTAGTAAAAAATTTAGTATATTACAAGGGCGACTAGAAAACTTTTGAGACACTCATTACTTGCGTATATCCAGTGGAAGTCTAGGTAATTTTACTAGGAAAGGATGAGGCTTCTTGGTGCCACTCTCGTTTCCTGCTTCTACCTTTATTATTTGCAACATCTCAAAGCTTTTCTAGTGAGCCTCTTAAAACAAAATACTGCTAATCTGATTCTCCATTGAAACTCTAGAAAGGTCAGCCTTCTTCCTCTATTAAAAGCAAAAATTGTGGTGGCACAACACTACAACTTCGGTAATATGTTCCTGGTTGTGACAATAACAAAACAACAATTTGTTTACTAAACTATGAATTTTCCTGATTGTTGAACTCTCATATTGCAGCAGCAATGCGGCCCCCATGGCTAAATGAGCAAATTTGGCTCTGCCTTCTGAGCCAAGCTGTGGTTTGTGCCCCCTGCGTCATTTAGGGGAAGGTAACGGCTGGGGAAAGTTGTTCTGCTGCGTGCCCAGGAACCAGGAACTACACTTGTTGTAGTCTGTTGCAGGTTAAGCAAGACAAGCTCCTCCCACGACGCCCTCCACTCTTTCCACTTTAGCAGAATGAACATTGGAGAGGAGGCAAGTGGAGAAGAGGAACAACCAGTCATGGAGAGCTGTGTGGGAAGGGCTTGTACTGTTTCTCTTAACCTGCAGTAGACCTGTTAAATTTCAAAAGATAGGCTGCATGTTCGGTGCAAACGGATAGGCTGCATGTTTGGTCATATGTTGTAGATTTATAGGGTGGGTGGAGCCCTTAGTTCAGGTGGTGCCTAGGGCAGGGTTTTGTATGGAAACATATCACGTCGCACTATTGTCTTTTGGTGACTGCACGCACTTCCATTCAGCATTGCCCAGGTGCAAAGCCTTCATGCTGAATTTTCTGGGTCACTGAGAGAGGGAAAGCGCGCTTTCTGCCCTTTCCACTCCTCCGTGCACTCTTTGTCCACCACCTGTTTCTACTCCTCTCTTTCTTGCCCTTTGCACCCCCCTCTGCTCTGCACACTTTCTCAACCACCTGCTTCTGCTCCTCCCATTTCTGCATGCTGGGTCTTTAGCTCAGTGAGCAGCGCACTCTGCTTACATGCCGGTGACCTGAGTTCAATCCCTAGCACCATTTGCCGTTTTCTTTTATTTTTTCAAGATCGTTTAGCGGTTACATACTGATTAACCTACACATTTCGTGCTTACGTGGCTCCTGAGGTTGGTTGGCACTATAAAGCTACGGCTTTAAAAAGGCTAGTGTAAACTAAAGAGACCGGTTAACACCGCCACTGCTTGTACCCGTCTCCGAAGAAGGCCCTCCCATCCATCCTCGATCACAGTCTTCCCATTTGTCCTCGATTGTAGGCGTAACTTGGCACTGTATAGTTTATTTGAGGGTGCAGTGGTGCCGTGTGGGTATAATAGAACATACTGTAGAATACTCAGTGGTGGGAATGCTGCGCCAATTGCGCCTAGCTGCGCCAATTCATAGATGCTGCTACATCCTGCTACAATTGGGTGTTTTTTTGCTAAAATTGCGCCATCCCTGCTCCAAAGGAACATTTCCGCGACCGAAAATTGCAAAAGCTCCTTGTCGCCTCAGAACGAACACCAGGTGGCGCAATTTACCGACCATTTCGAAGGGAATACTATAGATAGTCAAGACAAACCAGACGAATGACAGCCGATAGCCAACAGAATCCAATCGTAATCCTGTCTTCCTTGTTTGGGCCGGTGGGCCCGTTCGCCTCGGTGCTTCCTGCAATGGCGCTTTTCAACACCGAAAGGGGGGCCCCTTCCTTTTATCATTATGTTGGCCTGCCGCAGCACTTTATTTACGGTGTATGTTGTTGAGTTAAATAGTATAAAGAACCCGAGAGCGTGTCGTTATGGGTGCATGGTTGTGGCAGGTTTAATCGATGTAGCAAACCTTAACTGAACGTATTAACAGGCGTGTTTTAGACCGTGTTTGAACACTTTCGCTTGCGTGATTGGCAAATCGGCTCGCGATTGACGCTTTTCGTGATATGTGTGGAGTCTGCTGCTTCTGTGACTCTCGAACAGTTAGTAATAACAATATTTACGTGCAAATAAAAAATATTATTAAAGCGAAAGGCACGATTAGCGGCGAAGAAGGCACGGCATGAACTGGTCATCGCTCGTTTTTCTCTTTTTCGAATTGGAAGGTTGTTGCCAAAACTACTGGGTGAAATCTCATTCGGGTTACCTACCAATGATGTAAAGCATGGTGCTGGTTAATTTCGTAACGACTATTTTTGCTGGCTGGACGTTTCGCGAAGTTGGAAAGTACAAATTTCCGGGATATTTCGCGGGTAAAAAAATTGGGAACCAGATGGTATGTATGCTTTTTATTCGTTTCCATGGTATGTCTTATTGGCATGACTAATATTTTGCGCTGGCTTAATTAGGCCCTCGCTAAAATTAAGGTGTTCACAATATCACATGTGATCGCGATCTTTTTTTTTCTTTTTTTTTAGCCCGCGAGGTATTTTGGAAACTTGCACATTCCAAATTTGCAAAATGTTGAGTCTGGCCATTATGTGAAACGGTACGGTGTCGTCTTTGCGCTAGCTGTGTCGCGAATGTATTGGTAGCGCCGGAATGTACCCGAGTTTAAGCTTATGTCTCAAATTTTAAGGAGAGCAGACTTCTTAAATATTTTGCTGTCTCAAATTTTAAGGAGAGCAGGCTTTTTAAATATTTTGCTCGCTCAGTGACTTGTGAAAACTGTGCCGCTCTGTCAATAGCCAGGTTGAAAATATCTAACTTTTTCAAGAATCTCGCATTCAGTGACTTATCTTTTAAAAGCCATGCACATTTGAATACTGTCATGGTAAATTCTTCTGATATCATCACGGAAATATTATTGTTGAGCATATTCTGTGCAGGGCGTCATAGCAAGTTTAATGTGGACATGGTACTAATCAAGATATCTGTGTATTTATGACTTGGTATTGCTGGGCGGTGTTTCCGTTTTTATTTGAACAAACCTCTATAGCCTAGGGCATCCAGTACAGCTATTGTTTTTTATTGGTACATGCTAGTCAATATTTTTGTTCTGTATTTTGTATTGTGTAAGACACCAGAAAGAAATGTAATATATGTTCTGTTCCCAATTGATTGGGCTACTGTTTTCACATTATACTATGAAAGATCTGTATATATTTCAGACACATTTATTTATATTCTGTTTACCTGTCATGCTGGGCGGTGCTAGTGGCATCCAGTACAAGTATTGGTTTTTAGTGGTACATGCTAATCAATTTTTGTTTTGTCATTTATTGCGGGTTATTTGAATTGTTTCTATTGTTGATTCTACTCAAGAGATCTGTGTACATGACAGATAAATTTGTGCTGTTGTTTACCTGTCTTGCTGGGCGGCAGACCCCTGCTACAAAAGTTGTTACAGCTGCTCCAAAACACGTTTTTGCCTGCTACACGAGCTGCTCCAAAAGTCTCGTGGGCATTCCCACCACTGAATATGACATCCACCCATTAAGCGCCCATACCCAAATTTGCAAAATTGGAGAAAATATGCACGGTGTATTATCTCTACATATTTTGAGTGGGCACTAGCCCGGTATTTTACGGTAGGTCTCACACTTTCCCCCCTCATATTTCCAGCACTAAGGGTTCTTCCTAGGCATGTGGGCCTAGGAAGAACTTTTAGTGTAATGCTGCCTTGCTCATAATGTTTTGCTCGTATATACTCTTGGATTGTAAAACTGCTGTTTGTTTTAGGCTTGTCTATACTTAAATTTCTTTGCACTTAAAAGTTTCTCTTTTTCCTACTGAGATTCACATGTATATTTATTTGTTTATCAGTGTCGATGATACTGTCAAACACTTTCCCCATTCCCTTTAAAAGAGGCCATTGCTTATCCATTCAGTGTGCTTGGCATCCCAACAGCCGCTTTACACTGAGTCTGTTTTGTGTAGGTACATCGCCTGGTGGTGGTGGACGACGAAGATCACGTGGTGGGGATAATCTCCCTCTCGGATATCCTCTCCTTCCTTGTGCTCAAGCCACTCGGTGAGTGCTTGACAAAATCATTTTTGTTGTCTGAAGGCGCTTTCCCGTGCTTCGTTTGGTTCGTCACATTGCATTTTTTTTTCTAGCTTAATTTTTTTACGAGAGCCGGGCGTCGATAAAAAATGTTAACCCGATTAATTGGCACCCTTAAATCGATTACTTAATCGATTAATCTGTCGTTTATTTGCATGCATAATATTTTTTAAAAGTCCATTAAAAAAAAAAATTTGGCCTTTGCTGAATATGTGATAGATGGTGCAATACGCAACTTTGATTATGAATCAACCTCGATGTGTAGTGAAGAGCAATTTAAAGACACACTCGCACATTATTATTTTAGCTGCATGAGGCAAAGAGGTTTGTTGATATTCTCCGACAAGAGTGACCTCCTTCGATTGTTCACAACAGTTTCTGCTGCTGCTAAACGGACACCTCGCACGGTGTTGAAGTGGCTGGGACGCATGTAACCCTCTACACCTGTCTGGAGTTACAAATCTTGGGTTGTTTTAGGCTAAAATGTAAACCTAAAGTTTGCCCTTCGTACAGGAGTTCTTGTCCACATCTGCTTGGTGAAAGCATTTAATTTTTACTTTCATTTGGTTCCTCAAAATTTTACCAATGAACCGGTTAAACAAATTACGCATTAGTTGATTAATCGTTAGGTTAATCTATCAATCAGCCAAGCCATAGTTTTTACTGACTTAGTTTTCCAACGACCTTGCATAACCTGACTCGGTAGCTTTGGTGTTTTCATCAAAGTGATAATGATACGATCAGTGCCGTCACTAGGAGGGAGCGGACCGGCCTAGTGACGCCACTGGATATAGATTCTGGTGTTTTAATACACTGGTTGCTTTTTTACTGATTTGTGTTTTACTTTATAACTTATTATGCTTCTGTATTTTTGTTTTTCAAGTGTAGAGTAACCATTTAATCTTTTATCCAGATCAGAAATGACGGTGGCAGACACAAATTGAGGATGATGGGGTGTGCCTGCTCTCATACCTTGTTACGCTGCCTCTGTGGACAGGATATGCTTATATTAGCTTAGGCTTAGATTAAATAGGACTTAGGTTGGTATAGGTTAACTTAGGGCTCAGTAATGTCACGTGGAGATGGGGTTAGGCTTAGTATATTCATGGTAGGTTTGCTTGGGCAGTCTAGTTTAGGTTTTCGTTAGCTTGTGTTAGGTAGTATGCATAGTCAAGGGTCGGTTAGATATAGAATTAAGTAAATTTAGGTTTAATAATTTGTTTTTTGCTTTGCTGGGGGACATAGAATTATCTGGCAGGAATGACCATTTGTGGGTGGTCGGAGGTTGAGGCTAGCTTAGCTAACATCTGCCAATGTCTGTTGTCCCACCGGTATAGTTGCTCTTAGACATTGATTTGCAGACGCTGATTTTTTGGGACCCCTTCTGGATCAGTAAAAGTGATGGGGGACCCCATCCACCAGGGCGGAGGTAAATGAAAATTAAACGTGTGCAACCCAACTTTGAAGCTTGGAAACATAGAATGATCGATCCAAGTCACTCTGCGCATGTGGTTTGGTCCATTTATCTTTCTAAACCAACCAGCATCAATAAAATAAAAAAATGTTTTATTGCTTGGTTTGATTGACGGTCGAGGGCTTCAAGGATTTAGAAGGCCTTTGAGGACCCTGAAAGGTTTTGGACCCCGTGAAAGAACCATTAATTACCATCTCTGCAGGGATGGAGCGTCCCGAGAGGACGAGCCGAGCGTCGTCAGACAGCGCCCCGCTGACCGTGCACGAGGAGAACGAGTCGGAAGAATTACGAGAGGACGAGTGCGCGGACGAGAAGCAGGACGTGGAAGAGGAAGCACCTGCCGAGGCGGACCCATGAGCACTTCTCTGCAACGCTTTGGCTTACATTGTTTGACGGATAGACGAAAGTTTCGCGCCGGCGTCTGCCACCAACGCATGGCAAAAGCGAAGTAGCCGCTGGCGCACCTATAAAGAAAATGTGCAGAGTGCAGGGGTCTTCGCCGGAACTGCCAGAGCACCGCGGAGCTGAGTGAAGCATTGCGGAAAAGAGGGCCAAAAATAACTTACGGGCGTCGCTAAACGGAGGCTGTCAGAAGAGGCTGGGTTTTTTTGTTTTTGTTTTTTTAAGCGCAATTGTTGGGAGCATTTTGCCAAAACCTTGCCAGGTTTTGGTAGGAGTTGAGAGGGCCCTGTTGGCGATAAGTTGGGGTTTGACAGAGAGTCTTTATTGCGTGGGGAAGAGACTGTCTTTGAGGCTGCAGCTTCGTTCGCTGCAAAGGGGCTTTGTTTTATTCGTTGCCCCAAAAATGGTTTGTGCCTGGCCAGTGAGGAAGAAGTGTGTTCTGCGTGTCTCTTCGCCGCTTTTCATTGTTGCGTCGACGAGAAAGTATCTAGCGCGCTAATCGGACGTTGGAAACATTGTGGACAAATGGAAGAGAGAAAGTTTGACGAGAGAGGTGGGAGTTCGTGCAGGCATCACTTTTCTTTGTCGGAAAGGTGCCCGCTTTCATAGAACTAGAGTTGTGCCGTGGCACGGCGCCGTTAAACGTGTATAGCCGCGCTGTGAGAACGCCGCGTGTGTATGTGCTTTCGTGAAAGCTAGCAGTGTACATAGCATGTGCGAAGCTGTTTTTTCTTTTCTTTTACGAGCAGTGAATCTTTTTAAGACTCCCACCACCCTTTTGTGGTTGGTCCAGAGCCAAGCTCAGAATGATTGAGGGTATATATATTTTTCGGTCTGGCCGTCTCTCACCATTACAGGAGTCTATCCGCGTTTGCCACCGATGCGGCGGCATTGTTTTGGGGGCGGGGATTAACCAGTGCCATTGTTTCCTTTCCTTCCGCATTAGCTGTGCCCTCGGTCGTAGCCTAGCGAAAGAAGACTGCGGACAGAGCGTAAACTAAACCAAGGGCCAAAGCCAGTGCGATCTAGCTGGTGTACATATTACATATCGCGCCCCCTCTAAATGTACATAATGTAGCCGGATGACTGAATATATGTTACGAGAAAGAAGGAAAAAAAAAAAGGTATCTTTTCTGATCTACAATGTGTCTTGGTTTTTCTTGTCTCGTTTTTGCAAAGGAGTTGGTGCGAATGCTGTCCACACAACTCGGTTGATTGCATATTTATCACAATATACATAAAATTCTTCGTTTTTGGGTAAAACCCGACACTACCCGATTTTGCCCCCCCCCTCCCCCCCTCCCCGATCTGGTTTTATAAAAATTGGGTTAAACCTGATACCTCTTAGAAAACCAGCCTTGAAATCAGCTGAATTTATGGATAATAGAAACAATTTTGGATCTGCTTCAAATGTGTTTCCTTTCTTGGTCACTCGTCTGATTGTCGAGAGCAGGGGTCCAGAGTGACATGGAGGGTTAGAGCTGCTGACAAAACTATGAAAGTTCAGAGAGCCGCAGAAAAAACAAAGGATTGAGGGGGAGGGGGTTGGACTACTTTTAGCAAGAAACGATATAGAAGGAACAGTACTTTCCAAAGGGGACAAGTATAATTATCAACTACAGAAAATGACACCAGGCAGCAGAATGTTTCTTCAACCGCTAAGCAAAAATTAATGCGTGCTTCACTAGCCAGCCACTGTCCCCCGACGCCTGATATGCGTAGATGGTTCGAAGTTATTTCTAGAACAACTAAGGAAACAGGGTCACTGGACACATCTATATGTCGAAAACCAGTCTAGCTGTATGTACGTAGTGTAGTACAAGGCTACCAAGACAGCCTTTTTTTTTCTTTGTAAATTCTAGAATTATTTTTGTCTTGAGGACACTGAAGGGGGAGGGGAGATCACTTATCAGGGAGCCGCGAGTCACTTGGAACCGCGAAGAGCCGCATGCGGCTCGTGAGCCACAGTTTGGCCAGCCCTGGTCAAGAGTTTTGATTTGCATAACCTCGCCATAGATTCGGTTTAGAGTGGATCAGAAGGTCAAAAGATCCTGTGCGCTCGAGAATCTTTCCTATATCATAGACTTTGTTGACGTTTGTTTGAGTAAAACACTCTTTTAATTATCTCCCTTAATAAATGGGACCCCGATTGGTTTCCAGAAAAATCCAATTTCTCCCCGATTACGGGCGTGGAAAATAGCACCAAATTGTTTCCCCAATTTTTGTAAAATAGAAATCTCGAAAGCAAACAACCTTAAATATATAGGGTTTCACAAAATCTGGGCCAAACCACTCCTGCGAAAAGTAGGCTTCACACAGAAAAGTGTTACGGTACATTGATCTCTGCCAAAGGGCGCCTATTTAGGAAAATAATGATGTTCGGTGTAGCTAGGTTCCTAATTACTTTTGAGTAACCAACTTTTTAATCAGCAAGTTTAAAGGTATGGTCTCAATTAGAAATTGCTAGCATCATCAAAAACCCCTAAATCGGCGCACTTTACAAAAATGTAAGATGCGTGCAGCATTTTGTCTTTCCAAAGAAACGCTTAATTCAAATGAATTCGGGAGAAAACCAACAAGAGAGCCGCGTAATTTTTTTGGTTGTACCGCTGTAATACCAGAACCATATTCCACGCCCTGCTTCCTGGCCCATCTGTATGTAAAAGAAGTGTCTGCCCATGTCTGAATGAATCTGGTCAATTGATACATCCTCTGGCATGTTTAGAGCTGCCTCCTTGAAATTTGCTAACTTCAAGGGCAAGAAATTATTCCTAGAAAGTTTCATTTGTTTCAACGAGGTAGAGGGGCTTAGAGCGATAAACTGGTATCCCGTTCACCAGGCAAAAATGACCCCCACTTGGCTGCCATCGTGTTGGACAACTTTGACCACTAGACACACGACCATACCAAATCGCGAGGCTTTTATGCAAAACTGAGCCAATATTTGTATGGCGATCACTGTAAAAGACGGCCCATAGATCGGTGTCTAGCTCAGATAAAAACCCAAAATGCAGCACTGTGGCTATCGGCATCTAGCAGAGGAGTTGCAAAGCTGCCAAAGTTTTTGTCGTGAAAGCACATTTTGGACTTAAAACAAACGAAACATAACTTATCTCGTCAGTACTGTTATTAAAGATCAATAGGCAATGATTTGTGCGCGGTACTTTGTTAAGATCTACGTCAAAGTATAAGGTCACGAGTCGAGTGGTAAATAATGTGCAACATGGTGGCGGCCAATTAAGGGGTCACTTTCAGCTGCCAGTTTATCGCTCTAAGGCCCTCTACCTCGTTGATTTGTTTACACTGCATAGTTACTTTTTTCTAGATTATTTTCGGTCCACCGATGCTAAAGAAAAGGTAGAGGATCGAGCACTTTAAACGTGTTTTTCTCCGTTCCACTTTTTGGCATAAATTTTACCACTTCAGGAAAACTATTGTTAGGTAACGGGACGAAGGAAAAGGCTCACTCATTGTTTTTCCTAACTGGAATTTAACGAGCAATGCAACTGTGGCATTTCTTTTTTTTTTTTTTTGTGAAAGTCTTACTTGTCCTATTACGCGAAAAAGTGGCGGCGTTGTCCCCGATAAATGGTCATAAAAATGTCATCAAGCATGCGCCTCAGAAATAAAACGCAAAGAAAAGCACAGCAACGCAGATGCCTCGTCACGGAAGCCGGCGGGTGCGCTCAAGGTCAAAGCGGGTGCATCAGAAATAAAATGCAACGGAAAGCACAGCAACGCAGATGCTTTGTCATGGAAGCCGTTGTGAGGCCGGCGGGGTTCGCCGCGCCTGCACAGTGGGGGAGCGTGATGTCACCGCCGAAGTACCGTGTGCGATAGGAAGACGTGGCACGCTGCTTGTAGGAATGTGCTGCGTGTACGAATGCTTTCGCCTTCCTACGTCTTAAGTGTCCAGGCATTTTGCTGCGTATCTAGTGACAAAAAATGTTGAGTAGCTGCGTATCTAGTGACAAAAAAATGTTGAGTATTGCATTAGTTTGCTAACGATAGTTTTCCTAAACAATTTCAGAATGTTCCTGATAAAAATGACTAATTTCTTTCAGAATTCATGTACAAAGGTGAAACTTTGCACTGCATTCTGCCTCACAAGTGCCAGTGTACACTGTGAATTTCATTCATATTAAGCAAAAGGTTCAAAAGTTTACCCTTTTGGCTAATGTCCTCCCTTAACTTGTGTCCGGCTATTTATTTTTGTCTATTTACTTACACTGCCCACCAACAGTCAGAGGCCTAGAGCTGTGGTGCACCAAGTTGGTTGACAAAGCAAATGTCGGAAGATGGCCGTCTAATAACACGGTACTAAAAAAGGAAATACTATTGAAAGACGTCTGGTCATCAATAAAAACATCAATGGAAGATGAGTGGAGGCGATTAAGAAAAAAGTCTGAATGCGGACTGGCGGATATAAACAATGTGTTGGGCTTATGGTGAATGTGCGATTGCTGCGGAAACGCCGAACTGGAACGGTTCTATTGATGCGAGATACAATACTACTTGTACTGTCACGGTACCCATGCCAACTCTTAAACATAAATACAAGATCATTCTTACCTCGTCTAGTTAGCAAATTGACCAAAAGCAAGAGAGAGAGCACATTCTGATAAGAGTAAGGCTGGGGTTGCGTGGAACATTCTTGCATATCTTTTTTGCACTCGCTCTAAGGTCGCCGCAGCAATGGCACTAAGGTTGTTCTAGACAACTGACGCGTAATCTAATTTTAAGGCTTCTAGACGGGACCAAAAAACAAAATGTATCTCGGGAATTTGGAACTCTGGTGAGCGACAACGCCCAACAACACGAAGGTTAAGCACAACCAACGTACGTTTAACGAGTTTTTTTTAGATGGTAATTGGAGAGAACAGGTAGAGTTTTGCGTGTGAACATTAGGAATTGTGTTCTCGGAAAATTTAGGTCAAGCTCATTATCTGCACACCTATAGAATTGATGTCAAATTGCAAGTGCCTTGGTACTATTTGACATAGTTTGTCATAGTTTGCTGATGCTATGAAATTGTACTGCAAAGTGAAAAGTTTTAATGACTGTGCCAGTCATAAACACTTCTTTGCGACACAATTGCATATCGTCGGCAAACTGGGACAAACTGGAGTGCTGTGTAACGTCCTGAATGTTGTTAACAAAAATTTTAAAGAACAGGGGACTGAGGTATCAGCCCCTTAACACTTAGGATGGAACCGGAGAAAAAATTGCAGGCACATTCATTCGACCAAACGCAATGAAATGCGGTAGCTTTACAGGAACGTCATGAAAACAATTAGGAAATGGTATGGTGATGAAATGGTTGTAACATGCTGTGCACACATCGAAGACGATATCGAGGACATTGTCTAGGACGACCTCAAGAACGACGTCAAAAACGACGTCGAGGATGACCTCAAGGGTGGCGATTAGGACGACGTCAAGGATGCGTGGCGTTTCTGACGGTGTCGACGAAACCTTAACTACCAACCTTAACAGATGTACCATACTCTTGAAACTCGACTTACTGAAAGCGTACCAGAATACGACTTGCCCCCGACAAGCAAAAACATCCAGAGGACAACCTCCTGGATGGCCTCAAGGACGACGTCGGCCTCAGCTATCGATGCTTGCGAGCTTACGTAACCAGCGATTGTGACCTTGATCACGTGACCTTGAGCGTGGTTGTGCCTATAAAGCTACCGCTTTAGAAAATTACTTGGCTCCTCCATGGGAAACACAGTTCAATCTGTCGGGAGGTTGGTGGAGAACCACAAACAATTATTGGTACCTACCCCAGCAGCACAAATGTCCTCTGAACGTCCACAGGACATCCCTGGGACGTTAGGATATCCTAAAGACGTTCACAGGACGAAGTGTGCTACTAGGGTATGTCGTAAGAAGATACTGTAAAAGGGTATTCACTTGGGCTAGTTGGTGGCACATTTCAGGATTAAAGCGCTAAAAAACGAGGACCAGTAAGGCACACACACAGTAGAGCGCTACTGTGTGTTGTCTTCTTTGACTGGTCCTCGTTTTTAGTGCTTGTAATCCTGAAACGTAAAGAAATAATTTATGAAGTAAAATATTATGACAAACGCAATTGAAGGCTTTACTGCAATCAAACTAGACTGTCAGCTTGCTGCAACAACCAACACTTGGTGCCCCATCACCCAAGAAAGTGACAAGGTTTGTTGTAATGGAACGACCGCTCTAAAAGCCGTGCCGATTCTCGTCAATGACTCGCTTGAAAACACTGGATAAATGCTTATGAAAATTTTTTCGAAAACTTTAGAAAATGTTAGTACCGTAAAATCCCGTAAGGGCGCCCTCCCCCGAGAGGTCGCCCATCCCGTTTTTCTAGCTAAATATCTGTAACATAAAAATTCTGAAACATCGCCCACCCCCGATTCCCGTTGGACGTCAAGCGATGCCCGACGGGAATCGCGTATCAACGGTGCGATCGGCGGTACCGGTGTGTCCGAGAAGCGAGTTCATAGCAAGTTCCCGCGTTTTTGTCTGCGATCTGCGTGCGATATCGGCTCGCGCTGCTGCGTTCGCGATTTGCGGTATCTGTTCACGAGTTCGTAGAGGATTCCCGTGTTTTTGTCTGCGATCTGCGCGCGCGATATCGATTTTTAGCTGTAACATCCGCGATCTGCGGTATTAATGCGAATAGCATTCTTTGGATACTTCACGCACTTTTCGTCTATGTATCTATCATCTATCTATCTATCTGGCTATCTAACCTCTTACGCCGCGGGTCGATAAATAAATAAAGAAGACCGGCGCCGGCTGGGACTCGAACCGTTGACCCTTTGATCAGCAGGCAGACGCGCTAACCACAGAGCTATGAAGGCAGTCATTCAACGCACTCTAAACGGTTGTTTATATCTTTACCATAGGACGCGCTTTACAGCGCTGTCACAGCTACCGGTACGCGCGCGTTCCATGCACCTCTCCCTCTCCCACCCTCTCTCGCGCTCGGGAGAGGGTGATGTAGCGGCCGTGCTCAGCCTCACGAGAGCGGAATGAGCCCTCGTGCATGGAACGCGCGCGCACCGGTAGCTGTGACAGCGCTGTAAAGCGCGTCCTATGAGAATAAACGACCGTTTAGAGTACCGTTGGTTGAGACTAGCTGAGACGCCAGAAAGTCTGGTCGGTACCATTTTGAGTGTTTGTGCGTATGGCGCGTGCTTTGCTCGCCTTCCTAAGTGACACAAACGCACGTGCTGGGCTGCGGAGATCGTGCGCAGGGCTGTGAAAGTGTCAACAAATTTAGAATCGCCTCAAGAGTGGGCTGGCGTATCTAGAGTGTGCCGGCCACCTGACGAACGCGCATAACTCCGCACCGTTTGATGCTATTCGCATTAACGTAGATAATCATTCCCAAAGGATGGGTTCTGCTGACTTTTTGTTTCCGTGATATGCAAGTTTGTAGCGTATTCCCGTTTCTTTTTTTTTTTTTTCGCGGTCTGAGCGCGCGATATTAGTTTCTGTGACAGGCGAGATTGTAGCGGGTTCCCGCGTCTTCATTGCTCCTGAAACTTGAATCTGCTGCGCAGTGGCGTCACAAGGGGGGGGGGGGGGCGGACCTCCCCGGGTGCAACGCTTAGGGGGGTGTCGCGGCGGGCGACGAGAGCGGGGGGGGGGCGGGGAGTCGCGGCGGGCCACGCGAGAGCGGGGGGGGGGGGGGGAGTCGCGGCGGGCCACGCGAGAGCGGGGGAGGGGGGCTGTCGCGGCGGGCTCCCGCCCCGGGTGCCGCTGACCCTCGTTACGCCACTGCTGCTGCGTCCACGATATGCGGTAGCCGTTCCCGGGAGATGCGAGTTCTCGGCGGGTTTCCGTGAGTCCTACGCACCGTGAAACGTGAATCTGCTGTGTCGGACACTTGGGGTATTCTTTCCCGTGACACAAGAGTTTTTAGCGAATTCCCGCGTGTTTATCGCATCGTGAAACGGGAATTCGCGGTGTCCGCGATCTGCGGTGTCAGTTCCCGCTTCACATGGTTTGTAGCCGGTGCCCCGGCGCTTATCACTAATTTTTTATAAAGTTTTGCTGTGGCATCTCCAAAGATAGCCCACCCCATGTTTTTCACCATTTATCTCTTCATTTTGGGTGGGCATCCTTACGGGATTTTACGGTAGTAGGGATATAGGCCTATAGTTTTCCACAGAGGTGGGTCTCCTTAAAGGGAGACTCAAGCGGTTTTTGGGGAAGCTACTTTTTGGTGCGATGGCGTTAAGGAAGTGTCAGTGAATGAGTATCTTCAGTTTTAGAAGGCAGAACCGCCTATTAATCACGCAGGAATAAAATACGTGCGGACTCTTTCTGTACTTGCGAGGACCAATGAAATTATCGTATGTTTGAAAATTTTGGCGGCCTTTCTTCTCCGCTGCGTTGAAACAACCGCAGCGGCAGGCCAATCACTGGTCGAGGAGAACTGGTGGCGCGTTGCATGCCGGTCGTGCCAGTCGCGGGCCGGCGGCGGCTTCTTCTCTGGGAACATGGCGTCGGTGGTGATCGTTGGCGTGGTCGGCGTGGTGGAAGCTCATCGTTCCGCGTAAAAGCGCTATCCTTGACTGTGAATTTTCGTCGTGTGTCGCTATGATAACCCAGCACGTACTAGAAGGGAAGATCCACCTACTCGTGCGGCGATGTCGTGGCGGCACTCTCAAGACAGCAGAAACGCCCGTGCCGTCGTGTTTGTTTACTTCGACTACAGTGGTGCTTTCAAGCATTTGTGTCCTCGAACATCGCCCGGATTTCTTATTGGGCGCATTTCATGCGTGTGCTCAAGTTCAAGGTATTACTGGCGCGTACCGTATAAAGGTTGCGAATTTTCACGCGTTTTCATCACCGGAGAAAAGTGATTAGTGTTAGCAATCCTGAACGCTCGCGACGTCTATCTGATCACGAAATCATATTTCTACGTTGCTATATCGCTGCTAAGATTACATTGTCTTTTATAATCGTAGAAAAGGCGTGTGGCGATATTTGTACTATTGCAATGTCGTGTATTAGAGTCGTGATCGTCCAAGACGGCGTACTGCATCTTTTTATTTTTTTTTCATCCACTGTAGCCTGCAAGCCTATCAAGAAAAAATAATAATAAAGCTTTTGGCTATAGAAAACTGTCTGTCTATATTCTGTTACGGCATTGAGTAGCAGTGCGTCCCCTTTTAGAGGGGCCGCTGAAACAGCTGACGGCGGCGTATAGAAGCGGTCGCCGTGCTAACGACCCGCTGCGCTTGTTGTAGTGTGTACGCGCGGCGCTGAGCGGTCGTTCCGGTCGCTCCGGTTGCAACGGACGCAGTCGTAAATACGCGCTCGTTGCACATGTCTGAACCAGCCTTCCTCCGTCCTCCCGAGGCGAAAGTCAACGTGGCGACATCGCTTGACATCACCAGAGGTAACGCTGCGATGTCAAACGTTGGTTTGGTTAGGACTTGCCCAAACCGCAAATCGAAGAACGCCCGAAAAGGTCTGCGTTTCGTCGTCCTCGGAACCCGAACATGACTCCGAAGCGCTGCTATCGTCCACATCGCATGTCGGAGTGGCGTCATAGGAAATCATCCTCAGGTCGGCTGTCCGCCGAAGAATTTCAACCTCTAACGGCGTCAGGTCCTCGAGCGTAGAGAACTCCGCCATGATCGAAGCTCGAATGACAAAGAGGTTCGGCCGATGCGGCTACCTCGGGATCACTGCGCGACGGAGCGTCGTCCAACGCCATTGGCCCGAGATCCTTTTGATAAGCGTGCGAGGACCAATGAGAGTGGTTTCGTTTTCGGATGGATCCGAGGTTTGGCGGCCTTCAATTACATTTTTATTAAAGAAATAATCACCGCATGGCTATACTTTTTGGTTTTTAGGGATACTTAGGGCGTCTAAATTCAGCTGTCATCATCAAAACATGAACTCAAAAACCACTTGAGTGTCCCTTTAATTTCAATAACAGAATGAAAACACCAATTTCACAAACAAATTTGATGAACTTTAAGAAAAAAAGAACAGGTTATATTGGTGATGGCTTGTTTGTAGGGGTGTGGGAATGGTGGTCAGAATGGAACAGAGCTGCATCATTTGTAGCCTTCTACAATTCCCGAGAAAGCCACAACAACCAGTTCTCTTAACAGGGTTCAAGTTATTGGCGGCCAAAAACATTGCTGTGGTCGGACTTTCACGAAGTAGGATTATTTTCCTCTCTCACTGACGGAAATAAACGTTGCTCTCAACGGTCTTGATTGAGGAATGTGACGACTGGGCGTCCACCGCACTTTTAAGCTGAAACTTGTTGCTCACCACTAATAATCTTGGTCGTGACGTCAGGGATAGGAATCCTAAGAGGGTGCCACCGAAATATTGTCACGAATGACAAATGATGAGGCGGCGAATAACTGAAGAAACGAATTGTTTAATGGGGTGAACTTGTGCTCAAAACAAAAATAGAGAAAGGCTAGCGTCGCAGGCATCGATGTCGGCGAAACAGCAGGATCGAGCGCTGGGGAGAGACTGACTGCGGCTTGCCATGGGGAGGACCTTTTGTAGCCGTATGGGTCTCTGGAACATTCGGCCTAGAACATTCGCAACTTGATCAGACAAGAAAGTTCTAGAATTCGCAAGAACGCCAAGTGGAAAGAATAAATAAAAACATTCCGCTGTCTGGAATCGAACCCAGATCTTCCGCACAATAACCCTTCGGCCACGTCCGTGCGTGGCAGGTTAAGAGTGAAGTGAAGCTTCTCTCACCTCTTCCCACTTTACCGGAGCAACAGTGGAGAAGACGTTTCCTCCTCTCCAGCGTTCGCTGTGCTAATGGGGAAGGGGTGAGAGGAGCTTCCACTTCACTCTTAACCTGTTGCCAACTATACAGTCTAAGCTCGTTATAACAGACCTTGATTTACGACCAAGATTTCGGTCTGTTGTAAAAGAAGTATGTTGTATGCAGATATGAAGTTGAGTCAATGGTATGTAGAGGAAAACCAACCAAACTTCACAAATCGGTATGTTATATCCAAACGTCTGTTGTAATGAGCTTACACTAGTGATGACCTTTGGGTGTGGGGGGGGGGGCGGCCTTGTCTTCTAGATGGCGTGGTACTAGATGGCATGGCATGGATGGCGTCGCAGGTGGCATGGTACTACATGATATGAGGTAGCGCGACGTGATGATAAAGGAACAGATGGGTACAGCTGAACCCTTTTAATCAAGCAGTGGCTTAAGTCGCCTAGCCAAAGCTTTTCATTTCAACAACTAACTCGGATTATATCTGGAATTAAGAATAACAATTCTCTATCGCAATGCCACAACAACTGTGGCAGTCTAACGGGTGCCACACGAGACTGGTACAGACAGTGTTTATCAAGTGCCGATAAAGCAGATTCTCAAAGCTGTGGTAATGTGCTCGCTCACACACAGCAAACCCAGGATCAAATCCCGAGAACGCCGTAGAAGTCAATCTTTCTCCAAGCCTTTAGCAATATCGATGACGGACGCCCCCATGCCCTGCTACACCACCAATGGATGTCATTTCCAGTAATAAAAACGCACAACCATCGCTGCAAAAAGTGTAGTAGGCTATTAGTGTTAAGGAATACTAATAAGCTGTATTTGCTTAAAGTACAAAAATTGTTGCATCACCCCTGTAATCAAATAATAAACAAGGATAAAGGTTAGATTTGGTGTTTTAGGGGCGAAGCTCTCTATACTCTGTTTCATACTTAGCGTACAACGCTGTCAAAGCTACTGGCACGAGCGTGGGGCTTGATCTCGATCATTTGCACGCGTTCTCGCGCAAACAAAACCATAGATGAAACCACGCGCTCGCGCCAGTGGCTTTGAAGGCGTTGCGCGCTAAGTATGAAACAGAGTATAGGGTCTAGCCTGGTCCATCCGTCCGGCGTCCCTGCTCACATCGATTGCCAGTCTATCTGTCTGTCATGGATGAAACGTTGCATGTAGCCACTCAACGTCTATACAGGAGAGGGCGCTAAGGTTAAATGCGTATATAATCGCGTTAAACTTTGCATGCATTGGCTCAACGTTTGTAGACGAGAGGGCGCTGCAGTCAAATGCTCAAATGCGTATATAACCACGTTCCATACCACATATTCTCTTTCTGACATGGACCGTTGACTTAAGTGGTGGAGATGCATTCCCACGGCTTCTAGTGGATTCAAGCTGATCCGCTGGAAGAACCACTGGCTCTGCATTTCACAGACCATAAAGCAGTAATAATGAAGTCGAAACGCAACCCGAAACTCAGCACCACCTACGAGCAATAAAACAAAATCGGCACCATCAGCACTACCTATGAACAATAAAATCAGTATCATCAGCACCACCGAGCTTCGCCCCAATCAACATCATTCACCACGTGGAGATGCGGCCTCTTTTTTGGAATCAATTTTTGGTTTCTGGCAAAAACCCTGGTTGATCGGAGCTTGTTGAAGAAAACGACATGGGCAAGAAGATAAGAGAATAAAATGAAATAGGGTGTGGCCTTCCTAAGAAACAAGCAGCCTCTCGAGTTCAGTGCAGCTTGTGTTCTAGGTTCACAAGAATATAAAGCTGTCTATAAAGATGTTTCCATGAAACTAGGGTTTTTCTTATTCAGATATCCCCAATTTGGGGTTTTTAGGTTTTCCCCATTGTTAAGAAAACAATTTGGGGGTTAATTTTTTTGCATTTATTGGTACTATTTACCTAATTCAAATTCAAACAAATGGCAGCAAGGCACTGCAAATACCATAAAATGACATTGAAGTGCATGTGATTTTTGCCAGTCGTAATAGTGTAGCCAGCAGTCTATAGACTATGCAGTTTGTTGCATCTAGCAAACCAAGAATTCAGTGTGCAAAAGAGGAACAGAGAAGAAAAGTATTTTTGGTTTTGAAAGTGTGATAGTGCCATACAGCGTCGAAGATTTTATTCACTTGTAGCTGTACACAAGTCGCTATACAGGTGATGTAGCACGCTACGAAAATATAGTGCAACTTCTGCTTTCTTTTGCAATGCCGCCATGCTGGGTAGAAAAATAGAGGTTAAGGCTCCTCACTTGTTACAAATCTGACAGGGGGTTAAGGTCTCGCGACGAAGCCGCCCTTTTCAAAACGGATCTTCGCCACGAAATGGCCGCACCAAACTCTTTCCGGTGTTGGCACACACGGTGACTCGGTACTACACTTAAATTAAACACTTCTCTCGCCTAGGGTCGGCTGTCTGGCCGAAAAATCGCTATGCACCTTAGTAGCATTGCAACCAATAATAACTTAAATGACAATGGAACGTCCCTCAGACGTAGCGGCAACACCGCGCTTGGCGCCGAAATCCCTTTTGTACACGTTTCCCACCCCGTTATGTACACCCCCGTTTCAGCCGGTGTCACGAGGCCACAGCTTCGTTGCACTGCCGAGAGTCCAAGTGCGGTCTTTTGGCGGCGGGCGATTCGTCCTGGCGTCGTTCCGCTGGCGCCGCTGACAACGCCGGTATGCCACCCGGCACCGTGGCGGTGACGCGGTTGTTTTTATCCGTCGCCTTTGGCGCGAAACCGCCTACACCGTTTGTCGTCGGAGTCTTTGCTGGCGCCGGCAAGATGTGCCTCAAGTTGGCGTGCACGCCTGTTGCTGACGCTGGCAAGATGTGCCTCAAGTTGGGGTGTACGCCGTTCGAAGCGACCACTCCGCTTTTACGGGCGGGTGGTGTCGTCACCGCCGCTGCTGGGTGAGGCACAGCTGCCTTGGGGAGTTGCGGCGGCGGTGTCGGGGTTTTTGCACCGGGTTTGTTCTGCGTGCTGTACTGGAACGGCGCGGGCTTGGAGTTTGGCCGCGGGCTTGGAGGCTGCGGAGTTTCGGTTGTCTGCGGACAGGGTGCGCTGCTCGGGGCGGCGATGACGATAGTCTTTCCATCGTTCGGTGCTGTGGGAACCACTTCTTTGTCCCGGGACTCGGTGGACAAAGAGGTGTGCAAGTCGGGGAACCGGTATCGCAGCCGCATAGGCGCATTCTGCGGAGCAGAGTGAACATCTGTCAAAGCGTGGCTCATTACCCTTAACCATTCCGCAGTTGAGTTCTTTTCCTTAAAGACAGACCCCAGTGCTTAGGCTTTTAATGGGCTCTTATTCTCTTAGTTCAATTCTGAGAAGCATTGGATGTCTCAACCGGAGGAGCCAGCGCTCTGACTGCGACTACACCAGAGCAGCCGACATGCAAAGCGACCATCTCACGTGCATGGAACCATAAATAGCCCCAACAAGTCGAAACACAGTGCGAATACAAGAACTATAGTTCTCCAAAGACAACAGATGGCAGCACCCCCGGGGTTGAGCACTGTTTTGCGCTAAGGCAGGAACTTTTGAATGTCTAGTCACCGCCACAGTATGGCAGCGACCCTCGAGGGGTTAATCCTGAAAGAAAGTGTGGGCTCACCCTCCTCCAAGAGTAGATGTATGCCAAGTCCATCAGGGAGTACTCTTCGAGCAGATGGTCGTGCACATACATCACGTCCACCTGAAGAAGGCAAGTAGGCCAAATTTGGTGCCAGCTCTTTCAGAAACAGATCCGTCAATCATGGATGCCTGTCAAAATTGTACCTCTAGACTCCCTAGCTTTACCAGATCTTTCCCACTTATTCTAGCACCATTTTCAGTCTATACTTCGCTTCAGCTTGGGTCCAGACGCAGCCGATGCTACAAGCGCGAGCTCCGGGCTTTCAGCGTCCCTGCCAAGCACGCGCGCTCGTGCAGTCAAAGCACTGTTCAGGGCAGCATGCCCGCGCTTGTAGCATCGGCTGCGTCTGGACCCAAGCTGAAACGAAGTATAGAAGAAGTTACAGAGTGCCTCAAGCTATCAATAATGTGAAGAGTGGCCCGCTTGACTGTGTTGGCCACAATGCACAAACTGATATTTACACACTCATAACCGACTGAGAAGAGTCACTGCAACTTTCAAGATATGGAACTGAGACTACTCTGGGGTGCATCCTTTTCTCGGAAACGCCGCTGCACATACAATCTGACCGCGAAATGCCTTCGCACCTACTAGATTATTTTAACATGCGGTTCACACCCTACTTCACAGTTCCCATTCCTAGGTCGCACGTGCTACGACATCAAACCATGGGAGAGTCTAGAACAACTGACACACATGCTACGACAATAAACCATGGGAGTCTAGAACTGATGCACGTGCAACATCGAACCATGGGAGAGTCTAGGACAACTGACGCACGTGCTATGACATCAAGCCATGGGAGAGTCTAAAACTGATGCACGTGCTATGACATCAAGCCATGGGAGTGTCTAGAACAACTGACACAGGTGCTATGACATCAAACCATGGGATAGTCTAAACAACTGACACACGTGCCATGACATCAGGCCATGGGAGAGTCTAGTAGGATGGACCATCATACCTCGTGGGCCCTTGCCAGTCCAAACTTGGCCCTCAGAAACTTCTTGAGATGGCCCACCGTGAAGCCACCGGGACAGCACAGGTAACGACGACTGCTCGGGGGCTGCATGCAATTGGGGCGGCAGGTCAGCACGATCACCCGATCCACCGGCAGTAATTATTCACGCTTCACTGTGACGGACTATGGCACTGCCAGAATAACAATTTATCTTTTTATTTGTTTGTTTGTTTTTTAAAGCGATAGCTTGAAGGAGCTCGTGTCGCAGAAAAATCGGTGTCGGCGGACGGGGAAATTCTGATTGGTCAATCAGTAATTCATTTGCCTTAAAGAAAAATTCAAAGAATTTTAGGTGGAGCGGGATCGAGCCAGACACGCTACCGACTAGGCCATGCAGACACCCTTACACGGCTTGGGAACGAGCAGTGGGGGTTTATATTTAGCTATCGCGTTCCACTCTTAAAAGGGTAACTCAAAAGTCCTCCTGTAACTTTTTTTATTTTTATTATTTTTTTGTTTTAGGTTTGAACAGCGTTTGTAACACACTTGTGCAAACTAAACCTTTACCACGCAATCATATCCTGCCTTTATTATTCACAAATTTGAAAAAAAGAAAAAGAACACTGAGCCTAGAGACAGAATGTCAAAATGCGATGTGAGAGCCGAACATGCAATTATCTCGCTAACAACGCAATCTATGGGAGTTCTTCCAGAGATGTTATCAGTCGCATGAACATGCACACTTGTACGGAGACTCGGGTTCCGGAGATGCATTATCACAAAATTCAATGGAAAGTAATGTTGCACTTGTCAGCATACTAGCTAGTTTCATGATGCACCACAAGCTACACTGCTCGAAAACGTGGTTAACATCAGGCTGGAGAAGAGAGCTGTTGAAGACTTAATTTTCAGGCAACTCAGTCATCAAAAACAGGCTAACTATAAGGTAAGAACTGTGCAATAGCTATGTTTAACGATGCCCTCTATTTTAACACTGGAATGCTCGCCTTCTATTCCGCCCCCCTCCCCCGCCCTATAATTGTCACACCCTTTATATATGGCCTCATTTTACAGGGGGGAAAAAGTGTGCAAATTTATGTGGGTAAGTATAATGTACCAGATGATTTTTTTTGTAAAGAAACAGTGCTGTTTCCATACTTCAGGAAACATTCGTTGGACTCTCTGCAGTTTGTATGTCTGTTTGCACAACCTGGCACCACGCTAAAATTAGAAAGGAGTTGAAAGAGTGACCCAGGTATGCACCGAGAAACTAAAAGAGAGGAGGAGACAAGTGCACGTGGGGACGTCAGAACGCCGAGCTCTGGTTCGTATGATTAGTGGGTAGACCTAAACCCAGCAGCCTTTGTCTCCATTGCACTCAAACATGTTTGAATGCGAGTCAAACCCAGGACGTCAGCATTTAGCATTCTATCGCGTTCGACGAGTGCAGTGGGATGTATCTACCCACTAAGCATTCCAACCAGAGCCTCGGCGTTCCAACGTCCCCACATGCTCTCGTCTCTTCCTCTTCCTCAGTTTCTCGTTGCATGAAGCATGCAACCAACTAGAAATGGAAATTAAACCTTGTTCGTTCCAGTCTTGACCTCCCTAAGGTGTCTCGCTGGCTGACCTCGTTATATTTAAGAGCTCTCTTGTCCGCAGCACTTTTACGAAAAGCCATCTTCCCCTCGTGAGAACTTAGATGTGGGTTTCAATCTGATCATGAGCAACGGGTCGCCAAGCAAACTCACACTCTCCTCGGTAACCTCGGTGGGACCCACGAGGAGCGGCCGGATCGGGAGGACATCCCTGCAAAGTGACAAGTATATGTGCTCGTGAACTGTCTAAACACTTAGAACTGGAGCATTAGAAGCAAAGCCTGCAAAGAAAGTGACAGACACCATAGTTGATAAAGGGGTATTCACACGGGGAGAAATCCCTCCCTTTGCTGCCCGGGATGGGCATCACGTGGTAATGACATCACGCGTTTGCACGGAGCTGCGCTGACGTAGGCGCCCCAGGAGGATGAATAGCGTTTGCTCGGGCTGCACAAATGCTCACCGCCCGGGATCTCTTTGCAATTGGCGGTATTTTGTTTGCATGTCAGGCAACTTTACAGGTTTACTTTACAGGCGGCGGCATCGAGATCGCCTAACTTGTGGCTTGCACTGTCGCTCATGTTGTCCGAGGCAATGCTACTAGGTCTAAGAACGTTGGTCCAAGGCACCCAAAGGAATCCTCGATACTCATCAATGCCGTCCTCAAGCCACTCCTCATACAACTGGATTTTGACTCCACGTCCTTTGTGTTGCATCCACCCATTCAAGAAGCACCTTCTTTTAGCAGCAAGCAGTTCGTCGTCCTCTGCATCTAACAGCGCCGCTGCCATAATCTTGTGTCGCCGCTTCATGTATGCCAGCATTTTTCTACTCTCGTCAGCGTCTGATAACACTGACATTCCTCTCGGCTCCCCGCCATTCGTATGACTGCTTGAGTCGGGGAGGGAGCCCTGCTGGCTCCGCCGATCACTGACATTACGCACATCCCTTCCCAAAAAGCATCCTTCGTGTGAACACCCCTTAACAAGTGTGTGCTCGTGAACCACCTAGAGTGAAGCATCGAACAAAAGCTTAAGCAAACCATCCCTTCTCGTTGAACCAAGAACTGATCTGTTAAATAGATACGACCGTCATTGTGCTGGAAATGCACCAAAAAAATACCAAAACAGCTGTTGGACTTTTCTTCACTTTCTCTTCCTTCTTATTGCCAGTGTTTCAACATGAAACATCAGCATGAAGAGAGGACAAGAAAATGTTGTGTTCAAGCCATTATACCTTGCACATTCTTCCAAGAGTTGAGAAGCTGCTACAGTTGAACCTCGGTTTAATGAAACCCGATTTTACGAATTTCCCGATTTAACAAATAAATTCGGATTCCCCACACAGCCTATGCACGAGGTCTCCCTTCCTCGATTTTATGAAGTTCCCGATTTAACGAAAACTTCATTAAATCAGGTTTCAATTGTACTGATAAAAACTCACTATTTTTTAATTGTCCCGAGAGATGTTCTAAATATGCTTAAATTTACCCCCCCCTCCCCCTTTAATGCCGGATAGTGTCTATAGTACCACCACAAAACTGGATAAAGCACGAAACCAAAACTATCTTCGAGGAAAAAAGAAATGTCGACATGTCACCAAATTCTCTCCCCAAACAAAGCTAAAGTTACAAAATACTAGTGCATTCATGTGTCACAGTGACAGGAGCTCGGTACTTGCCTAATTCGTTATCATTACGACGTCACTGTCGTTTCTGCCATCTTCCCGGGCATGAATTGGAAGATCTTCACCCTACTTTCACTTCCCTCTCGGATTTCACTCCCCTGCCACCGGGTCCCTACTCTGTCGACGACAAGCCTCCTTGGCAGGCCGTAACTGAAAGTCCCATTCTTCGGACCTGCTACTAACTTTCTGAGGTCTAACCATACGGTGTACAAGTTTAACCGCAAGGATGGTTGTGCCACTGTCCAAGGGAGAATGGTGTCTCTATTGAATGTCCCACCTCTGGCACATGCCTTTTGCCTTGCTCTGGCTGCGCGCTTGAGGCTCCGGAGATGCCAAAGCATTATGGAAGGTAGAAGTAAATAAATACTGCCTTTAATTCGTCGAAATTTGCCCCGTTGATAGCTCAGTTGGTAGAGCTGTCGACTATAGAGGAAACAACTGCGATTGTCCTTAGGTCACTGGTTCGAATCCAAATCGTCAGACGGAAATTTTATAGCGTTAGCTGTTAGTGGGACACTTTGCGATTTCGCGCCGTCGTCCGCACTCCACATTGACGCGGGCCATTTTCGGCGCATGCCAAACGTGCATTGTCATACATGGTAGCAAGATATTATGCATGGTCAATAAAACAGTCCCTACCGGGCAATCTGGCAGTGCACTGGGATAGGCGCCCATGTGACCCAAAATTAGCACGAACAACAATTCTCGGGAGATAGGCAAACAAAACTGCCTTTAAATTTTACGGTGCATTCCGTATCAGAAAGCAAGGTAAAAGCAAGTGTATTAAGGTCCGTTCACACTCTTGGCGACCGAGTACGACCGAGAAAGACCAGATCTGTTAAAACTTCTTAAAATTTCATTTCTGGCGCCATCTATGCGGTGATCGTGGAACTGCATTTCACAAGAGCGACGGTTTTGCGGCATTTCCGAGGTCGAATGTGCGTAATACCTATGAGAAAGGCTCGTTTATAACGTTTTCAAAAGTTTTTCGAGCCAGAAGAAAGGATAATGCACGGGAGAAATAGAAAATATGCCGGACCGTCAAGTTTACACTGCAACCCGATAGATGGCGCCACTGTGTCCTCTCGTTTTGAGAGGTTTAAGAGGTCGCAAGGAACCAAGATTTAAGAGGTCGCAAGAGTGTGAACGGGCCTTTAGTGTCCCGTCAATACACAAGTGAGGTACGAAAACACACTCCCTCTTATGCAGACAACTGAAATGCTTTCTACTTAAAGGGAAGATGGAGCACTCCTGCACGGAGAGCCATAAGAGCAATTTCAAAATAAGACTGAAGCCCCGCCTCTCTAGCCTTGGGCAGCCAAAAGATCCGTCGATGATGTCACATACAGCAACTGTCTTTCGCGTTTTCTCGCATTTAACAATACTTGCGCAGCAAATGGTTTGGGTATTCGGATTCACGGGGTGAAAATCCACTAGAAATCACTTTTAACTCATTTTTTTCAAGAACCTCCGTAGCTTCCCTCATTGGTTCCAAAACGCTATGGAATTAACGTTCAACGTGATATTCGGTTTAGTACGAAATGATGCGGACTCTATGGTGGCGCTCGCTACTTTACCGTTCAAGTTCATCACCTCCGAAATGACACCTTATAAAATATTAGCACAAAAGACAAAGGACAAGGGAGGACAGGACAGGACAAGTGCTACTTCCAACTGACGGAAAAAAGGTATTTAGAAGGAGGAATGAGATAAAATTTAATATATAATAAAAAATTAAAATACAAATATAAAGGAAAAATTATTTAAAAAAATTTAAAACAAAAGGTTGAGAAGAAAACTAAGTTAAGGAAATAGGGAGGTATCGTAGCTCTAGTGACAAGTTCACCGATGGCAAGCTTATGCAGGATTCACTTCTTGCTGCGATGGCCTGGACTTCATAAATTTCTCTAGTTATTTTGTCGTGGGACCTCCTCAGAATTCCTGCGCTACTGAACAACGGGGCACGCCCACAGTCCCTTATATCTAAGGCTAGGTGACCTGATGGCGAGGATTTCAGAGAAAGTTAATGCTCCCCGAGTTTGACATTGACGCATCGTCCGGTCTGTCCCACAATCTTTTTCATATCAGAACGGTATCTCATACACAACACCGCAGTCACAGTTTATGTACTTGTGGGCATGTCTCATGCTGCATTTGTCTACTCTGTTGCACCGCCAGTTTATTAGGGGCGAAGCTCCTTAGGGGCTAGCCATGTCCGTATGTCCGTCCGCCGTAGTCCGGCGTCGGGTGCTCGGGCTTCTGCTCGTGAGATCACGTGCTCACGAGCACGTGAGCACATGCTCACGTGCTCGTGTAAGGCAAAAAAAAAAAAAAAAAGATAAAAAATTACGAGCTCGTGAGCTCATGTGCTTGTGTAGGGGAAAAAAAAAAAAACAAAGATGAAAAAAAAAAAGTTGAAATCTGTTTGCGCAGCGACAGGACGAGTAGGGGGCTCTGAGATGTGGTAGTAACTCAAGACCTGGGGTTTCTGTCATGGATGAAACGTTGCATGTAGCCGCTCAACGTCTATACAGGAGAGGGCGCTGCGGTCAAATGCGTATATAATCGCGTTAAACTTTGCATGCATTGGCTCAAAGTTTATAGACGAGAGGGCGCTGCGGTCAAATGCTCAAATGCGTATATAACCACATTCCATACCACACATTCTCTTTCTGACATGGATGAAAACGAACGAAAGGCTCGGCATGCTGCGGCTCAGCGTCTACGCAGACAAGCACCACCAGAGCTTTGCCCCAACCAACATCATTCACCACGTGGAGATGCGGTCAATTTTTGGGGGGCATAGCCTTGTTAGCTTGTCTGGGACAGATAGCACCACCCAGACATCATACTTGGATGTAACTCTCTTGAAGCTGTGAGAGATGCAATGCATGTATGGGACGATCGCAGGTCAATGTAGTTTCTCTCTACTCCCTCTTGGTCGGTTAGATCTTATCAAGCACTCAGCCAGATCTGATAGGATGTAAGTAAGGAAGCCGGAAGCTTTGAGCCATAATGCTTGCGCATCGAAGCTCTCCGAATTCACAAGGCCGCCGTTAGACTGCTTGCGCAGGAAGTCTCTCACCGTGCGCTGTACTCGAGCGAGACGCTGATGCGGTCCTCCGGGGCAAAGATGAGCCGCTCCACTCCCCGGACGTCCCCCGCTCCTCGCTGGAGGCCGGGAGAGCCGTACGGGCTGCGTGGGGAGAGGACGGAGTAGCTCAAGGGACCATGGGACATCTACCAAATTGCTTCTCTCAAATTCCTCGACTTCCCCAAGTTTTTCCCGACTATTTCAATAAAGTTTCGTGACAATTACAAAAGTAAGCGAGTCTGGACATTAAGCCAGGTTAGTGCAGTATAGATTAAGAGCACATCTTCAACAGTAACATAGACGCCTTCGCGTATTTTCGCTTTGAAAGTACAACTGCAGAAAACTCTACAAAAAAACAAGCACACACTGCACACGTAAACGGCCTAAAGGTCCAAAAAAGGTTCGACGAACCAATATACAATAGATGTCTTTGCATGCATTCTGCACATTCCTGCACACCTGACATGTTTGCAAATGTGTAGGCACTAAGTGCAACGTTAAAAGAAACTTTTTTCTTTGTGCCATTCTGCATATTTAGTCAATGCACAGAAGAACAGTAGCAAAGCTAAACACAAAAAAAGAGTAACACTCACCAGATTCAGGCAACCTTGAGTAGAACTCTCTTCTCCTGCGCATCTCATCTGTCACAAGAAATGGAAGCGTCAAGAAATTTAATGAACTGCAGTAATTTCAGAAGCTTATTCACACAGAGCTTGCACAAAACTAAACGAGAATCATTAGGGCAAGGGAGTTCAAGGGATCACAAACACCCAATCTTAAATATAAATAGCATTGTGCAAATATTGGAAATTTAGAATAATAGTTTCAAATAATACACTATTTGTAGGCTCCGTGTTTTCGGAAAAATCCGAAAACTCCAAAAACACTCGCCGGTAAAATTGTGCTACAATTCGGATTTATCCGATGAACTCCCAATTTTTATGTGCCCCTCTTCCCCCTCCCTTTCCAATAAACTAAATAAAGACGGTATTAGACGGTATTTTATAATTAAGTTTGATCAGCGCAAAGGGTCACTGGTCCCGGGAAATGCAACTACAGTTATCTTTCAAACCTCGGTTCATTGACAAAAGGGGTTCTTACTGATCATCTTGTCAAGGTTCAGAACGACATGTCATTGTGCATTCGAGTCACGACAAAAGCCCTTGTATTGGTTTCCAGTTTGGGCCATACTATTTGTGTTTTAAGAGAAAGAGAGGTTGTCTTTTTGTAACAGCTAAAGCTATATATGGATCCTAGAGATTGCATAATATTGGAAGAGGGGCAGTTGAAACTTCCCGTTTACATCCTTTACCACTCCATTTCACGCGGCCGCTGGGTAGCATGAAATACGATGGGATGAATACGTGCTTCCCAGCAACTACCTCCACAAGTTTATTTTTAACGTGTCGAAGTTTATCGAAGCCATACATCTGTGCAACTTTTGCCGTGGGACAAATTAGTATTGCTACGGCAATGGCACCAACACTAAACACAGCTGAGGAAATACCATTTTATAGAGGCGTTGTTATTTTTCCGTATCTAGCATACGTATACACCCGGATATTATGTTTTGTTTTTCATAAGAAACACTGCGAAATTAAGCTCAGAATCTTGAAGATTTTGCAATCATACAAAAATAAACTCCCTTTAAACTCTGGAATTTTTGGACTAAAAATAAACTCCGAAAACACGGAATCCTAACTATTTGATATTCACTGCTGGATGAACTGCGATATTTGAATTATAGAAGTTTTGATCACGGCGGGTTGGTCCCGTTGGAGCTCTCCTTTTCGAGCACGGTTGCACTGCAAAGAAGCAACACCTGCAGAAGCGGCTTTATGGTGTTGCCTCTCCGCATTGTGCCACTGCTCGGTGAGAAGCGGACTTGATGGGGTAACCAGCCACGCATCAAGACTTCGAAAAGTATGAATATCGTGATGGACCTTTTCCGGTAAGCTTCTGCGCATGTGCACGACCCTCCCTGGCCTTGTTCCCTGCTGTCGCCATTTTGCAAGGCAAAGTTCCGGTCAACCAACATATTCAGCACCTATCTTTGCACATGTTTCGTCTCTTTGGCGATTCTCGTCCAAGTGTGCTAGTCTGCTGCCAGTTGGGAAAAGTCTTTTCCGTCCTTGTCTTTTATGTTCTTCCCTTTATTTATACGTCAATGTTGATACAGTCGAACATGGTTATAACGAAGTCAATGCTAATCAGAAATATGTTTTTTTATATCCGAAATTTGTTACATCTGGAAACCGTAAAAAAATATCACAATTTCTTTAATGCACAGGACAACTGATGCCATGCAGCATATAACACAGGCTTTTAATATAACTGTCCTACTTTTGTAGATTTTAACAGTAAAGTAGCTAGTATAATAAAGCCGCAGTTCACTTTATCACAATTCGTGCCATGTACGCCTGTGTTAACGCACCTGGAGGTGCGCTTCTCCTTTCGAAAATCGTGCAAAGCACGAGAGGAGCAGCGCAAAACCAGGGTGCATATATTTGGCCGGCGCAGCTTCAGAGCACGGCGTGGTGCATACGGTAGTCTCTGTGATACGCTTTTCAACGGACCGAGGAAAAGAGAGCTTATGACCGGAGAAACATAATGGGTGACAAAGCTCCGGAGGCCTGTACAACAAACGGGAATCAGCTGCTGCACAAGCATGTTTCGCAGGTGCGTATTCAGTCTTGGGGCACCCAAGTTTGCAACGAAAAAGCGAGAATATACTTTTTAATGTTTTAATAAGGATTTTGACGATGGAAATCCCTTTAAAGGAACACTGACACCCCAAATATTTATTTTTATTTTTTTCCGGGTGTTTTATTGTGGTGTCAGAAGACTTACCCATCAATATTTTGCCACAGTGTCACATATATTTTTATTAAAGTAAAAAACGCAACTGCTCGAAACCAAAACCGAAACTGAACTGGGGAGGAAGAAGAAATATAGAGGAGGAGAAAGATGCCGGAAGTCACGTGGCTCTGCAACTTTTTTTTTGTTGCAATCAACGTATTTGCACCTTTAAAAGCCACAAAAATGGGTGTCATATTTTTTGTCCACTTCTAGTATTAAGTGTGTGCCTCCGATGGCCCACGACTTCGATTATCTTTGGTGGTTGTATCTAAACCATACAAAACGGCAGGTGACCGCAGAGCACAGTGGCGCGACTCCAACCGGCCTGTTCTCGATCAGTGGTTTTCGGGCAGAAAGAAATGAATTTCGAGCCGCAAATTGTATTCTGAATAGTTGGGCTCTCATACGTCATGTACAAATAAAAACCTTGAGCATAAATTACCCTGTCAGTATGCCTGTTATGTGAGGTCGTCACAGCAGAGATTCCCTGACAACTTGCATTCATCATTCGCTTTTTTTTTTTTTTCTCTTTTCAAATTTGAGATTTTAGGAAGGATGTTTGCATAGAGCAAGATTGGTAAATCCACTCATTTAGGTACAGCTAAGCATCTTTATAGGTTTAATTTTATGTCAAATCTATCGTTTACATGCCATCCCAAGCCATCAAACTTTCTGAGGTAACAGTTCACGAGTTCAGCTGG